>QOVD01001609.1:26949-42644 GCA_003521225.1 Tuber microsphaerosporum | reverse complement strand
GGGGTGGTCGGGGGTGATGTCGTGGAGCAGTCTGAGTGAGAGTGTGTGATCGGAGGAACTCAATCCGCAGCATAATTTGGCGTTTTCTTTCTCTTCCTCCCCCTTTCAGATTAAGGCATGACGGTGGCCTCGCTCTAGCCACTCATTTGTGCGTGCCTTGTATGCAGTAAGGAATCGCGCTGGGGGTACAATGAGTATGGGTTATGAGGGCGGTTGCCGTGCTGGGTTGGGGCGTTTATGGATGGCTTAGTCTGTTTTTCTTGCCCTTCTTTGCGTTCAGCTATGTTTGTAAGTTAGTGGATGGGGCCCTGTGTTGGGGGAGAGGTTTCAGTAAGGGCCTTTATGATCGTATGGCTCTACCCGCATTGCTATTCTGGAGTAGGAGGGTGAGGAAGAGGTAGAGTGGGTTCATTGATGGAGGCAGCAGTATTTACATGGGAGGGTGGATAATGCCAGAGGTGTTAGTCTAGCGCTTCTCTAGAACTGCCCCGAGGGGCGTTTATTCAGAGCTGTCGCGCCGGCGCTACGTGGTGACCCGAGAGGACAGTCGGCGAGCTGTCATGGACAGTCACTCGTGAGAACCTTTCGCTCTTGTCACAAATCTTGGAATTCGGGACGTCCGAATTGAAAGTCGGGCACAATACCCTGAACGGGGGTTGTCATAAGCCAAGGTCACGAGTATTGAAGCGCTCTTATGTTGATAATATTAAACGCTTGTCAAGTAGGCGCCATCCTGTCTTACTCTCAGCTAAACCTACCTTTTTTTTTTTTTTTTCATCATTGACATTCTAGCTGTTACTGGCCTGAGCGTGAAGGGGTCATGTTGTCGGTTAGCTATCAACGTCTATGATTTCTCTTCTCTTGGGAATGTATCTACTCCCGTAATATAACTAACGGCCAATAGCATAAACCGTTGTCTGTAAGCCCAGATGAAAAAAAACACGAATCCACCTGCTATCAGGATAAATCTTCGTTCCAGAGGCAATATTGAAAGAAATACTTAGCTGAGGCAGTGGTTAAGATTCCAAGAGTCAATTAACCCCTGTGCAATTGGCAGGAGCCCGGGCGTTCAATTCCCCTCATGAGTTATACGATTTAAATAATTCGTTACATAGGGCAGGAAAATTGAGAAATCCTGTCCCTTGGAAGCTGGGAGACAGAAGACCTTGGCCTTACTCAATAGGACTGTAGGGGAAACCAGACCTGCTATCATACAAGATGGTATGATATTATAAAATCTGACTCTAGACCCTACCTCTACCATAGAGTTAAGGTCCGCGATCGGAGAGGGGGAGAGGGGGAAGACAAGAATTATTGAAAAGAACAATGTTTTTTCTTTCCACCAGATCCGTAACTGCAATTGCGACTTCTGGATGCTTCACGGACTCTCCGGCATGGACGCGATTGAGCTGGTTTGTAAGGGTAGCAGCCTCTTACCATCAATCACTCTTTCACAATGGATCACTCGTAAACCGACCTTCCCTTCTCAAAAACTCGTTTCCCCAAAATGTCTTCGCTCCTGGCATTCACATACTGCCACTTATCAGTATCACACTTGCGTATCTAGCAACCTTCCGCCGTCTATCCTAGTGGTACACAAATCCCTCTCGGTAGTCCAAAATTGACCTCCCATTGCTCCACCGATGCCCCCGCTACCTCAACCCCACCCCCCCACAAACATAAGAACAGCGAGCAGACAGTAAGCCGTCATCGATACAACCATTTTCTTCCTTTCTGGAGATTCGTTTTTTTTTTTCCCCATGTTCACAGCTAGTCAATCTCTTCTCACGGGTAGGAACACAGTTGACACGGGAACGCCAGTAAAATGGAAGAAATGCTGACAAAACACGAGCTCTTATATCCACATACCTTTCCCCCGTCCCCCTAGTAAGATAAATAGTAAGTTATGTGTCAACTTGGATCCCTTATAGGCGCAAGCGAGAAATTAAAGATTTATTATATTATAGGTAAGATGCCCTCATAAGCGACTACGAGTACGATAGCTGTTTCGTATTTACCTTAGAAACAAAGATGTGAATCATAATTAATTACTGGTTATACTATACCCCTGTTGCATTCTCCATTCTTGGTGATGCTCCTAAGAGTGGCCATTTTTATTTTAATTATTGCCAGCAATGTTATATGAGATCTTGCATACCAGAAAGGATAGCTATGTCGGGGGGGATTTGCTATTCTGCTATAGTATAGTATTAGATGCAGTACTCCCCTCAGTTCAGGTCATTCAACCTTTAGGGTGCTGGGGTGCAAGTGGGTAGGGTGATCCTTGCTTGACTTACGCCGTCAACCTTCCTTTTATTTTTCCCTCCTTGTGGGTATTGTGGGGAGTAGCTAGAGAGAGAGAGAGAGAGAGAGGTAGCTGCAGAGGAGTTAGATGGTGAGAGAACTCGTTATGATGAGAACTGGAATAATAATTAAACCTCGCGATAAGGCGTCCGGAGTCCCCCTCTTCAGATAAATGGGAATCATTGTGAAAAGAGCTGGCTTTTAGCTCTCTCTCTGGTTAGATAACAGGCCTCACTAGGGGAGGCAACTCCAACACCCTACCGGGAGGTTTGACTATTCCAGCTCTTGCGATGGGAGAGCTAGTAAAGGTGTGAGAATTAAGCTTTGAAGTATGGTATTATTACCCGAGGAATGGACGTTGGGGGGGAGGCGGAGAATAGTTAAGTCTTGGATCTCACTAGCTTCGCTGCCGTGGTCGATATGGGGAAATATATGAGGTGTGAAGAACACGCTGGGAGAAGGAAGGAGTCTGGTATAGGCACTTCGAGGACGGTAACAAGGGGGGTATGAGTTCGTCGTGATGAAGTGAGCACATGTAAAACAAATAGTGGATAATAAATACTTTTTCTATCTAGAGGGTACAATGGCTTCACGGTAAAATGAGGATAGGACAACATTGGCTATATATACCTGTATGTGAAGCATTCAACGAGTGAGTTCTTGTGAATATCTGATATGTGTTTAATTAATGCCTGTTACAATATGTATAAAATTTTAATTGAGAGTTGCTGGCTTATTACAGAATCACTTTCTAGCACCTGGTCATGTCAGTCATGCGGTTTGCCTATGGATACTTACCAGGCTGTAGAGGGATAGTAGTACGGTAGCTACTAAGGCAAAGGATTATGGGATTTTCCACAGGCCTTAGAGCTACGGTACTCACAGCCGAAAGACATGAAACCCCAAGGCCATAGCCGCTCAGCACCCCAAGAGTGTGGCCCATGTCACAGGCTTCTTAGAGCCTTAATGGGCACAAGTTTAGGGAGCTCGAAGCGAGTGAGGGGCCCTGGTGCTCTCCCTGCAGGGGTGATAGAGGAGTGCAAAAAGCAGTAAATAAAAATAGGGTTAGATTTTAAAATTGCACGGGACCAATAAATTACCTATAATACTATCATAGCCAATGATACCAACAGGGAACCCCAAACCACTGTTCAGAAGAACAGCAACCCAGTCACTCACTCGCCCGTGACTCCGCGCCGCATAAATCAGGTGAAGGACGATAACTTCCATCTATCCATCCAGTCAACGTTCCGGTTACCCGGTCACACGATCGATAATAACATGGCATGACGCCAGTGAGATCTCGGAAGACCCATGTCCTCGAGTAGACTACAGTAACCCGTTCCTTGGGGGACGGGACGAGAAGAATGCACCGGCACCCTATCCGGATGCAACATATGAGAATTTTGAAAAGAAAAAATCGGGAAAATAATAGCCGCGGAGCGAGGTTATGTAGCGCAGGCCGGAATTTTGCAAAGAGCTCTTTTTTTCCTCCGGCCATCCGGATTACTTATTCTCAGGCATCACGGGTTTTGGCGCGGGACTGCGTTCTCGTGCCTAGAAGCTGGCGGAGGTAACACGCGAGTGCGCGAATCATTCGAGTGATGGTCGGTGAGTGTTCCTTCTTTTTGAGGATTAAGTGTGAAAGGTCTTACTCGTTAGTGTCCTTGGATAGGGGGGTATTGTATATCGGGATAATTTCTGCTCAAGGGTAGGCTAAACTGGGCTCCCCCTTTTTACCCTTTTTTTTTCCCTCCTTTACAGAGGGGCTGCCGTGTTTATTTAGAGCCTGTTTGGCAACGACGGTTCCGTTCCGTTCCCCCATACAAAGTGACCATTTCTGACCGTTTCAAAACGGAGGGACAACCATTTTTGTATGGGAAATTGTTGCGAAACGGAACGGTTGACCCGCCTTCCGTTCCTGCCAAACAGGCCCTTAGTGACGTAGAAAATCCTTGCTGGTCACTGGGTTAGGGGTCTTTCCACCGGCGACGCGGACGCTAAGTGGGGAAAAACAAAAATCTCTCCTATGATAAGCGCAGCAGTGAACGAACAGAACACTATCATATTGTACTGCACTGTGCAGAAACCCACTTCCCCCACTATTAATCGCCTCGGCTTGCATCTGCCATTACCTGTCGGCGCGGCGAACGTACAGCAAGTAAGGCACAATGCCCTCCAAAAACCCCACCCCATCAGATCGCCGCCGTGGCTCCCGCGCACCAAACCCGCAGAAGCCAAAGCCCCGCAAACCCGCATCAAAGCCCGCCGCCACCGCCGACAATTCCGCCCCCGCGGGGCAGAAGGAATCCCAGGAAATCCTGGACGTGTTCAGAAGCGCGTTCAAAGAACTCTTCACGCCGGCTCTACAGCCGCTCCTGCAGACGGTCAAGCAGCACTTGTTCAATCGGGACTATGTCGCAGCTTTTGGAGAGAAGAGGAATCTCGAGGGATATGTTGTTCGGTGGAGTCCTAGTCGGGCGCTCTGCTATACGGAGGTGTTTACGGGGATATGCGGGGAGGTTGCAGGGGTTTTCGATTTGCGGAAGGGGAGGGAAGGGGAGGGAGAGGAAAGGAGTATCAGGGAGGTTGTGTGTATTGGTGGGGGGGCGGGAGCAGAGGTTGTGGCTGCAGCGTCGGCTGTTAGATCGTTTCTGAGGAGGAATGGGGAGGAGAGTGGAGAGGGTGGAGAGGGTGGAGAGGGTGAAAGGGGATTGCATGTTACGGCGATAGACATCGCAGACTGGACATCCATCATCGATACTCTTCGCGCAAGCTTGACGTCCTCTTTCATATCCCCTTCTACCTACTCCGTCACATTCCACCACCACGACATCCTCTCAACACCCTCACCTCCACCCACTCTTCTCCCTCCAAACACATCACTGATAACCCTCCTATTCACGACAAACGAACTCTACACCCAATCTCGCGGAGACACGACCCGCTTCCTACTATCCTTATCTGCCTTGACACGCGTCGGTTGCCTGCTACTAGTCCTGGAAAGCGCAGGCTCATACTCCACGGTTGAAATCAACGGAAAGATATTCCCAATGGGAATGCTCCTGGACCACACACTGAGTGGAGAATGGGAGATTGTTTTCAAAGATGAGAGCCGGTGGCATAGATTACCGGAGGGCTTGAAGTACCCAATCGATCTGGAGAACATGCGGTATTTCGTTAGGGTTTACCGGAGGGTGTAATTAAGGTTTGGATAATAATATTATGATAGATATGATGGAAGGGATCTTTTTTTCGTTTTTTTTGCCACGGGTGGAAGTCTACTCGAGTGCTTTATCGCAGACTAGATTTAAGGTAGTAATGGGCTTTTTATCTGAATTGTCTCGTGGAATAGTGCAAGATACCACCACAACTAGTAGCATACCACTACATCATACACTACTAATAGTACTGGTGAAGTAGCTTTAGCCCCTATAACACTGCGGCTCAAGACTAGTGTAGTACCATAGTGCAAGCACGGCAGCTCTCCCCCGCTAACTCGGCCCTGGGATTTCCCCGTCCCGTGGATCTGCCCTATGCTGTGTATTGAACTCCTACAGGCACAAGTACCACTACAAGTACGTACAAGCAGTAGTAAGCATGAAGTACCGGTACAATACCCGAGCACAGGGATCAGAAATTTGTATAAAAATAATAGATTTTACCTGTGCGCATGTGAGCCCCCCATGCCAAATTCAGAACTCAAATCACAATCTCTTCTCCTCAAACTCAATTGTTCGGGTGCGGTAACTCATGCCTCACACCGGATACTTATACTCCTACGAGCAGAAGACAAGAAAAAGTAACTGCTATCCGAAGGCCGGAGGGGGGGGGTTGACGAATTCAAGTGGGCGCTCGGATAGGGTACTCTACGCAGGGACTTTTTTTTTTTGCCATATATTAATATTTTCGCGAATCGTTCGGTTTCGGGTGGGTGTATCGGTACTGTTCATACATTTGCAGTACGATCGTACTTCTCGCCTGTTACGTACGAGTATGTGCCATATCACTCACTCACTCACTCCACCTCGAACGCGATAATCTCCGTGTGAGGACGTGTGTCGAATCTCGCCTTTTTTGTTACAAACGAGTGGTACAAGTCTCACTTGGTGAGGACTCCGATGTAATGTAGGAGACGGGCTCGATGCTGTACGCACTGGATCTCGACCGCCATTAAGTTAGCTAAATTTACTGCACTGTGCAGTGATTGACTCTTGCACCGGCTTCGCTCGGTAATCTTCCTTCCCTCTACTATCATTCCTCGATGGTCAGTGCAATATGGCTGAGTCCGTGATCCACTTCTCTCCTAGAATCAAAAATATATTCACGATTACATAGAGCTACCCGCTGGAGCCAAGCCGGCCTAGGACAGCATTTATTTGCGCAGGGGAAATGTAATTTCAAAATCTCCATCCCCGTCACGTTACCAAGTATGATGCCAAGTGAGTGGTCAGATTTCAGCCCCCCATGCCGAACCCCAACCAGCCAGCTAGTTAGTTAACCTGTAAATAATAGCAACATCATCCATCCGAGAGGAATGTGTATCAGGACACGATCTGTTTTTCCACCCGGCATACCCTAAACTGAATATAGAGAGTCTCACCACGCTGATTCGGGTCTAGGATGTGGTGCGTTGTGAGACTTCTTGGTCCATGATGTAATTTTGCAGCTGGATTGGAGAAACCCGCAGATATACCATACCGATACCGGTAATGCCACGGAGAGGAAGTGGGGTTGAGGTCCCGAGGTGCGAGGTACTCGAGCACTGCCATCATGGCTTGGGGTGATTCTTTCAAGATTTCAACGCTAGTAATTGCACCCTTCTCGTTCTATAATAATATCTTGCTCGACAACTGTATCGCGCTTACCATCTCCGAACCGCCAAGTCAGCCTCCAAGCCGCTTTCAGAGCCGGTACCGGTACTCGTTCCCCGAAGTACAGTACCGTACCTGGAAACAGGGATTAAAGAAATATATGATAAATTATCTTTGTGGGTTAATATCTGGTCGGCCATATAGGGTACAGGTACCCCCCTGTTTCCAGGCACAATAGTATAATACAAGTATTGCTTACCCGGGACGCACCAAGTACCGTAGTTTCATTTCTCTATTTCATGGTTCATAAATTAACGAATCTTCCTATCCGAGCCGCGCTGAACCGACGTGGGTGAGATTTCCTAATATCGGAGAAATAAGGTGTGGTATCATATCATAGAGACTAGACGGACAGATAGTACTCGAGTAGATAGGTAGGTAGGAACGAGGGTAAAAAAAGTGAACCCCCCGCTAATCGTACAGTACAGCACAGATAAACCTTTTTCTGCGATTTGCCGCGGATCAATCGGTATGCGCGTACTCTATCGCGAGGTAGATGAATCAAAATAATATATTTGATTTGTATCGCGAAGAGGATCCGAACCCGGCGCTGTTATAATTGGTTGGGGGCGGTAGATTGAGATCAACCGAAAATGCAATTATCCAAATTACAGCTGTCGAGATACGATTTGGGAACCCTGGATTCAGGGAGCGAGCGAACGAGCCAGCGGCGGGAGGGAGGGGAGAGTGGGTAGCCGTGATGGGCTCGGTCAGCGAATAAATGAATGGAGTGTGCACCGTGTACAAATAAAGTTATCGAGTGAACCCATGTGTGTATGTATGTGCTGGTGATTTGTATAACTGTTGATTGTTTGGGGAGTTTTTTTCCTTCTTTCTTCTTCCTCTCTTGGCTGTTGCTGTGCGCTGGTTCTGCTGGTGCGCCTCTGCTGCTGCTGGGCTAAAGGTTTGTACCCGAGAAGCAAAAAAATAAAATAAAAGACCACTATTTACCATGGATCACGTCTCGTGATGGTGATGGTAGTGATATGGCAGCGACGACGAATAATGGATGGCTTGTTTAAACTTAAACGGTCCTTCGGATACTCACTTAACCCTCGTGGGGACGGAGGAGTGAGGTAAGAAATGAAGAGAGAAAGAAAAAGAAAAGAAAACAAAAGTGATAGAAAGCTGCTTGTTTTCGTCGGATATATGCGATGGATAATGGTGAAGTTCCTATTAGGGGAAATGATGTACTATGCCTTCTGACTTGGTGGACCTGATTATTATTGCTTTTCACCCTCAACTCATAAAGAGAGATAGAGAGACTCTTGAAAGCAAGTGCCTTTCCAAAAAAAGTATTCTGTAATCGGCGGTAGGTTAGGTGCCCAGCGCACTAACCAGCCAAGGTTATCACCTTTCACACACACACACCGCCGAATAGCTACTTGTACTCGTGCTCCACGATAAATATCTATTCACAGTTCAAAACCATTGTAGCGCCCGTCGCCTGTTGTCACCGCATGGAGTAGGTCATGACAACTAATACGGTACCGGTAAAGTGGGGAATTCCGTCCTCCATTATTGTAGCTTGGCCTACGAGCAGGAGCTAGGAAGGTTCCTTTCACCCAAAACACAGCAATCGTTCGGCGATCTATTTTTTTCTTTTTCTTCCTCCCTCCTCCTCTTTTTTTCCTTTTTCCTACTACGAAAAAGAAAAACTTCACGAATAGAGATGCTGGGGAAAAAGAAGGGGAAAAGAGAAAGAAAGAAAAAAAAAAGACAGATAGACTTTCTCCACCCCTCCCCCCATGAGATTGAGTTACAAGTATGATGGCCCTTTCCTAATTGCGCATGATTAAGGTAACTTTTTTTTTTTTTGTGATGGGAACTAGGACGCTGAATTCACCATCACCTCTCTCCCACCCCACCGATAGATGTGAGGATTCCACATTGTAAACCGACTTCGGATGCTTCTGGTTTTACTGTGCTGTCGCTCGAGTAGGCAGTATCATCACATGAATCTCTCAGGAAGTTTATCCGTCCTACATTACCGTGATTTTGAAAAGAAAAAAATAATAATTTTTTTTGCGCGGTGCCGCCTGTTGTGCTCGTATCATACATACGTTGTTTGATCGGCCAAGCCATGTGGTATAGCCCTCTTCATAGGACGTCACTCGTGGATGACTCGCCTGCTTGCTAAATCCATCGCCGTCTCCGATTCATCTCCCAATGTCTTAGACGGGCTGAGACACTGCGGGCGCTCACTTTCGGCATGGTACCGAGAGTGGTGGACCTGCACAGGGTTGTTGTGATAGATACTACACTAGCACAGTGCCTCCCCAGGAAAACCACGGAATTATGCTAGTGATAAGATTATTATTTTTGCCTATTGATGTGGAGAATCAATCAATCGATCAATTAGTGTGCATGGAGAGAGAGAGAGAGATAGAAAGGGTCTGATTGGATATGGCGCTGGTCGGGGAACGCTGGCGGATGAGTGCGACAGTGCCTGCCGCATACAGTACTCGAGTACAGTACAGTACGAGTATAGTTCCCAAATGGGAAGTCAATAGAGAAGGAAAGAAAAAGGGGAGGGAGGGAGCAGGGGAAGAGATCCGAAAAGCCCCCTCCCCGCCCCTTCCCAAGTTTTTCCCACATGAGAAAAAAAGAATAATTCGTTCGCTACCGGGTGGCTGTTCATCGCGCTTAGTTTCCCCCGGTACAGTATCTTACCTTGCTTACTTACAGTGCCGCGAATCTTTCGGGAGGGCTTGAATCTGCCCGAGGGGATCCCGGGACGCCAGATTTCCCCCTTTCCCTTTTTGTTTCGATCCGGTATTGGACCGAGAGGTCCTTCTGTAACCGTCTTTTTTGTTTTGTTCCCCTTCTCGTGCCTCTCCTATGCTCTGATCCTAGTCTTTCCAACTCGTGGGTTTTTTTGTCACGAATGGAGGGGAGAGGTTGTGTGGTGCGCTCGATGAAGGGGATAGCCGGAAGTGCAACTTGGAGAAGAGTGCTTGGGTGGAGTGGGTTGCATATCATTTATTATTATCCTGGTCGTAGAGTGTCAATTAATGATAGCTGATTGATGGATGGATGGATTCACTGCACTCGAGTACTGTACTGTGCTCCTACTATTGTCTGGAAGGTGGATGATGTCCTCCTCTGGCAAAAAGGAAAAAAAAGAAAAAGAAAGTTTAGCGAAATGAAGATCGGTTATGTTGCTAATTATCTTTTTTGTTTTTTTGGCATGCTTCGTGTAACAATTAATAAATCTCAGCGCGACCGCATTGGTGGGAATTTAGGAGAACTACTCGACTATCGTTTTCAACCACCAACGACATGCCTCATATCCAATCACTTGGAGTGGGGGATCTTTCCCTTTTCTTTTTTCCTTTCCTTTTTCTAGAGGTACAAGTACGAACGCAAGTACTTGTACCAGCAAGGAAGCGTCAGCTCCGCTTGTTTTTCACATTCTTTTCTTTTTTATCCTTTGGGGACGGTCTATTACTGTATGAGGTGGGGAATTTCTGGTGTTCGGTGTCATCGCTGGGTTGAATTGGAAGTTGTCTTGGGTATGAGTAATGTCAATCTTATTCCCGAGCTACCAACCAGTCGTGTTCGTTCCAAGGACACCCCAATCCGATATGGGCCTTTCATGCCATCATCGACTCAGGACGCTCGATTTGAAAGGTATAACAAATGCAATGATCTACGACTATTTTTTACCCTTTGGAGGAGCCTAAATACGGAAGTGAGCTAACTCTCGCCTCTCTGGACGAAGGAAGAGGTCAGTTTGTAGAGAGGAATAGTTCTTCTACTGTATGCCAAGTTACTGAACGTGCCGGAGTTCCGTAACACTATGTCGCCGTAGGATTCTCCTTGTTGGTTATTATTATGATGTTTTTGTTTTTGTGTTTCAATTACTTACTTTAACTGGGTTTAGTTCAAGAGAAGGAGAGGGGCGATTATCTCGGTGTATTACTCCCAACCAATACCAATATCATTGGATTCTCCAAGTTCTAGGGGATGAAAAGGGACTCTGTGCGATCTCCTCAACTCAACTCAACTCCACTCAACTCCCCTCCTCTCCCCCTTCTGGTTCGACAGCTCTGTTTTTTTTTTTTTCGGGGGGGGGGACAATTCTTTCCCACTCATTTGTCTTAATCCAACCCCCTTTCGATCTTGACAGCACGTAATTCCACGCATTTCACCAATTCTCCGGAACCGTTCATGGGGAGCAGACCATATGAAGTCTTGAAACCAGGCCCGTCAGTTGCGCTCCCACCTCCACGTCCACCTCCCAGCTCCCACGTTTCCCATTAATTCCGCCCTTCCCTGTAACTCGGGACGCTGCAATATCCAGAATCTTTTTTATTTTATTTCTACCCTTCCCTCCGGATACGGTGCGGTACGGTGCTGTACAGTTCCAAACCGGAGCTGCGGATCGCTGCATCGTCATATATAATCTGGGACAGCGCAGCCTTGCCTTGGTGAGAGGGTCTCTTCTCTCTTTCTCTCTTTTTTTTTTTTTTTTATAAAAAAAAGGAAAAGGGAAAAGGGAGTCGCCTGCGTAAAGTGTTTTTATATTTCCCGAAGGCGCAAGAGGGAAAAGTGACCTTCGTTTTCTCCTGATTTCATCCTCACTCTGTTCACCTCTGTTTCCCTCGGGAGCAAGTACTTCATGTCAACCTGTGATTCAACGACGAGCTCCCCGGCTCGGATTCGACGTCTATTGGTGACCTGCTTCTCATTGGGATAGATTTCTCTCTCTCCCTTCTCGAACAGCATTCCGGAGGTCAGGTGGGGTCAGCAACAACGATCTTTTTAGTGTTCCACTCTTTTTCCATATTTTCTCCGTGCCGTATATCTCATCCAGTCATTCACCCGCTCAGAGTTCCGTCTTGCGGTAGTTGGGAAGGGGGGAGGGAAAAGGGAAAAGGGAAAAGCGGGAAGAAATAAAAAATAAAATAAAAATATTTCGAAGAGGGTGGGAGGAGGGGGGAAGGTCGCAGTTTTTTTTCGGGACCAGAGAAAAAAAGCCGTTTTGGAAATCATCGTCATAGGTGTCTGCGTTTGGGAGAGGGTTGATACTACGGCTTTTTTCCTGAAGCGTTCTTGCATAAGTGTATGTTCCACTGGATCTCCTGCTGCATATAACCCTTTTTACCTCTTTTTATTTTTTTATTTTCCCTAACAGAGTCGCACTTATATAGAAACGCCTTTTCCAACAACCTTAATTTTTATTTTTTTGGGATAACGGTGGTGGTGGTGTGTGCACCTATCAGTACCATGCTACCCGATGCGTGCCTACTATCATCGCATCATCCTCGCCCTAACAATTACAACCACACTGTTGCTCGCCCATTCCCTGCAGCCGCTGACTCCTGGGGCGGGGGTATAGTGCTGGGTTCCGTGGGCAACAACGACAACAACATGGAGGGTCACTGGCGAAAACCCTCTTCCTCGTCTTCCTCGTCTACCTCGGCTTACACCTCCCGGTCCAGTGACTATGTTGTTGGCGATGGGTACCGGGAAGCCAACAACTGGAGGAGGGGTGGTATTATGGGGGGTGGTGGGGAGTTTGGCACAGTCAGGGACGGTGAATTATCAGAGCACTCCAGCCTGTTGAAACATTCCAACACGCCGGCAATTAGTCGGGCTCACGCCCCGGGCCTGAGAATTATGATTCCGAAGATGGGAGAGGGAAGAGGATATGGGGGTGTGGGAGGAAGTAGTATAATATCGTCGACCTTGCCTTCATCTCCTTCTATCAACTCATTGAGGACGTTGGTGAATAGAGCTTCTGAAAGCACTCCAACCATCACGGAATATCACACTGATAATACCAAAACGGAGAAGATTGAATATTGTGCCACAATGCTCTCCTTAAACAAGGTAATGCAGAAGCAGAAGAAGTTCTTCTCGGACACATTCTCCGGGATAAAGTCTGGCTTCAAGGCCAGATTTCAGGGAACGAAGAGCAGCAGCAGTCATGGGGAAGAGGAAGGTCTGCAGGAGGTTTGCTATTCTCTCATCAATCTGCCCGACGAGGAGATGTCCACCAGACGGACCACCCGTGCTGAAGACCTGGGCTGCACGGTCTTCAAAAGACAGTCTCTCACTTTCTTTGTAAGGGCTTTGAGAAATAAGCAGTTCGAATTGATGCTCCCCTCCATCCCCGAGACCATGACATCTAAGGGTCTCGAACATGTGCTAGCCGGCGACGCCGAGGAACAAGGTCACGGAGGGAGCTTCGAGAGATTCGTCTCCATGCTACCCGAGAGCTGCAGAGACATCTCCGAGAAAGCTAGCCCCCTCGGGCTCGTCCCCAAACTACTACCTTACGGAGAAATATCTGCCAATGCCCGCTACATAGGAAGTTGCTTCTGGATGTGGTTATGCATCATAGATGGTATCACCCCACTACCCTTCTTTCATTACTCTTCCCCACTTTAATTACTAACTCTTTTTTTTTTTCAATTCTAGACTTGACAGAAACTCTTACCGGCGAAGCCTGGGACAAAGCCGAATCCGACCTCCTGAGAGTCTTCTCCGAGGACCCCCAGGAGACGATCCCATCCTCCCCATCTTCCACCACTACCACTACCACCACTAGTAGCGACATAGTAAAAGTCTCCATAGCCCTAAGAACAGTAATTGACGAAACAGCCCTCAACAAAATCCCCCCCAGCAACGGCAGCAGCAACGGCTCCGACCATCACACAAGCGCCGACAAGCTCTGGCGTCCCATATTCCGCGAAGCAGTGCGCGAAGTGATCATGGGATTCCGCGCCGAACGTCCCCTCCTTGGACATAACAGCGCAAGCAAGATCGATCTCGCAGAGTGGATGCGTGTCAGGATTATCACAATCTCAGGTAATATAATAATAACCATTAAACCAACCAACCAACCTAAAACCAACCTAACTAACATAACCAATAAAAAGTCCGCCCCTTCATGATTATAGCTCGTGCAAGCTTAGGCCTAGACCCCACGCTCTCCCCACTAGGCAACCCCCTAGCAGAAAACTACCAAGACCTCCTACGAACCTCGAAAAAATCCAACAGGAACAACCTGGCGAAAGTGGAATGCTTACTACAATTGATCATGGGTTTACAAAATGACATAATAGGTATTTTTCCTTCCTTCCCGCTAAACCCATACCCCTACATCATAAAGTATCACTCTAACAAAATAAACAGGCTGGGAAAAAGATCACAAGACCGAAACCCCCCTCAACACGATCCAAATCCTAATAAAGGGTGGGAAAAAGCCGATAAAAGCCCTAGCCCAGGTGATAGCGATGCACAACGAACTAGTCGAACACCTAGCAAAGTACGGAGACTGGGTCTGGTCCGAGACCTTTGAGTTACCGCCCATGACTCCATTACCACCAATGACTCCACTCCCCTACGGAAATTATCATGAGGATTTCACTGGTAGTGTTAGTAGTGGGTTGGGGTTGGGAGGAGGAGGAGGAGGAGGGAATAATCCGGTGCTTATGGTACAGATGCCACCCCTGCCCAGTGGTAGTGGTAGTAGTATTATCGGTGGTAATGGTGGTAGTGGTGGTGGGCTAAAAGTTTACGGAACACACTCCCACTTCTCCACCTTGAGTAATGATAGTAGTAGTTGGAGTGCTACTTCCTCGCTGAGGACTGGAGGAGGGGATGGAGCAGGGGGGACAGGGGATAACAGGGATTCTCTACTATCCACTAGAAGACCCGGAACCGCTTGCTCTACCATGGCTACCAATTCCGGTACCGAGAATTTGAGAAAGTATCTTGAGTTGGTTGTTGGTTTTTCGGCTGGTATGGCGAATTGGATGGTGGATAGTCGGAGATATGTTGTTTGATGAATTTCCTCTTTTTTATTTTATTTTATTTTATTTTATGTCTTGGTTGGTTGGTTATTCTGTTTTTTTTTTTTTTTTTTTTTTTTTTTTTTTTTTTTTTTTTTTTTTTTTNNNGCACAAATAACCAGTTCATAACTTTTTCATTTTCTTTGTAACTCACTTTTTTTTTTTCTCTTGTTTTTTTTTCCCCTTCCTTTCGAGTATTTACTTTTACTTTTTTGTTTTGAACAAGTTGTTTTATTTATCTATTTCTCTTATTTATTTTATTTTATTTTCTTTTCTTTTGGAATAATTGTACTTTATGCTTTTTCTTTGTGGTTAACGTAACCTTCGGTGTTGGTATCGGTCAGGATGGATGGATTGGATGTATGGATGTGTGGGATGGATCAGGAATAGAAAGGAGGTTTTTACGTTTCAAGTCAGTTAGTTAGTTGGAAATGTGTCATTAGCAGTTTTTTTTTTCACTTTCTTTCTTTCCCCCCCCCCCTGCCTTGCCTTTACTTTTTTTGTATATTGTACTGTACGAGTAACTTGTACAGTATAATATAGAATTTCAACTTATATATATATAACTCTCCCCCGATTGTAAAAGTCTATATCTATCCATCCATCTTATCATAATAAACCTAGTGTAGTAAAATTTTCCGTGATAAATATCTACCCACTTTATACGATAACAATTTGAACAAACTTCTTCTATTATGGGATTGTGGTGGTG
>QOVD01001609.1:9659-26815 GCA_003521225.1 Tuber microsphaerosporum | reverse complement strand
TTTTTTTGTGGCTTCCACGTTATCAAACCGTTTTACTCGAGTACCGTACAGGCAGGCCAGGGAGGGGAAAGGAAGTGGAAGAAGAATAACCGTAATATCCTTGCGTTGCTCATTCTTTAGTTATATAATAGTTATATAGAGAAAAGCAACGGGTACTATAAGAAAGAAGTACCGGAACGTTCGAGCGTTATAAGGCGCTCAGATACGCACAGATAATTGGTCATATCTTTTTCTAATCCTTGTGCCCACGAGTATGATACCGGTACTTCTCACTTGTTACCCTGTATCCGTCATCGTCACCCTCCTCAATTCCTCACCGACACTTGTTTTATCAGCGATAAGCTCACGTGCTACTAACCGCCAAACGATTCATCACAACCCCTCACTCGCGCGGAATTGCACTTGCCTACCCCAGCTCATACCAACAATGCCCTAACTTGTGTAGATCACGCATGACCACTTGTCGTTGCCAAAAGCCCCAAAGGCACACCAATACGGACACGAGCCTCAAAAGTTGGTCCTAAGGCCCAAACGAGCTTTTGGGTGTTGGAATAGGATTGAGGAACGTTTAGTGCAATATCTACGGCTGATTAAGGTGCCACTTTTTTACGGTAGGTTTTGATAGGGCATGGGTCGAGCGCTTTTATTATATGGGGATTGAGCACCCATGAAGTGTTGGCTTTGGGGAGATGCGTTGGATGAGGAAGGTCAGGTGGGAACAAGCACTAAAAATAACATGATATTGGTGTTGCTGCGCTATCCGTAAGAGGGCCGCACACGCGGAATAGGAATTCTGAGTTGGCTTAGTCATCAGGTGCATGCGCGAACGCCTAGTACCGGGGTGGCGACTTTTGAGAATCTCCGGGCGCTCTGGTGTGGTCACAAACGGAGGATTCTACTCGAGTACGATGGAGGACTACTATGGAGGTACTGGTAACCAAATCCCAGCCCACACACGTGCGATCAAATGGTTACGCCCTCGGCATAACACTTGACCATTTGAAAGGTAGACTATTCGGACACCTGGAATTATGAGCACTTATCTTGGCGCCAAGCGTCCGAATCCTTTATAAATGGTCGAGCATATGCTGCTCTTTATCACAAGGATGGATATCGATTTTAGTTTCTGCCCTAGGATAACACACAAGCCACTTTGGGTAATGGTTTGCTAAAACCAATTGCAGCACAGTTCCTTACGGCGGACCCAACATGAAATCCCAAATAAAAGTAATATAAAGCGGTCATCTATCCGAGAACTATCTGAGTTCCCTTCGGATCTAGAAGAGTATTTAGATCAACTGAGTGAAAGCCCTGTTGATAGGGCTTCTGATAGGCTTAACCTCCTTCCAGAAGCCAACCGTAGCGACGGCACGCTTGGAGATTCCAGCGGGAGTGAACTCAAATTTCTCATAGACCTTTGTTCTACGTCAGCTATTGCGCGCCCCCGAAGCACAGCTTAAATGCTTTCGGGCACATACCTGCTTATAGGGACCGGATGCGCCAAATCGGTTTAATCCGAATTGCTCATGTGAGAACTTCTCCCAACCCAATGTAGTCATAACCTCGACTGACAGAACTGGAATGCCATCGGGGATGACAGAAAGTCTGTACTCCTTGTCCTGAGCATCGAAAACTTCCCAACAGGGAAGCGAAACAACTCTCGCAACAAGGTTGTGGTTATCCTTAAGGTATTTGACAGCATCAACACAGATACCTACTTCACTACCAGTCGAGACAAGAGTAATGTCGGCATTCTGTGCCTCAACAGCAACATACCCACCCTTGGTGGCTCGCTCGATAGTGGAATTCTCAAGCTGTGGAAGGTTTTGTCTACTGAGAGCGATAATGCTTGGGGTTTGTTTCGAGGTAAGAGCCACATAGTAGGCAGCGGAAACTTCATTACCATCTGCTGGACTTGGGGGCCGTTAGCTTCTACTACGGGAGAGAGATTGTGAAGAATCGTGAAAACATACCGCCAGACCATGCAGTTAGGTAGGGCACGGAAATGAGCCAATGTCTCAATAGGCTGATGGGTAGGTCCATCTTCACCAAGACCGATCCTGTACCCATTCAATTTACTGTGCATAGCTAAAAGTGGAGTATTCAGGGTTATACGTACGAGTCGTGCGTTGCAACATGGATACATCGCACATGGCTCAAAGCACTTAGTCTTACAGAGCCGGCAGCATAGGACACAAAGTTCAAGAAGGTTCCACCGAAAGGGATGATAGTGCCATATGCAGCAAGGCCGTTCATAATACCAGCCATGGCATGTTCACGCACACCGTATCTAATATAACGACCGGCATAGTCTCCAAGCTTAGTTGAGGGAGGCTGGAAGTCGATTGCTTCCTTTGCCCTGGTGAGATTGGACCCAGTTAAATCGGCAGAGCCACCAATAAGCTCCGGAATAATGGGGTATAATTTAGTGAGAACAGTCTCTGAAAGTTTCCGAGAGGCAACGGCAGCATCAGTAGATTTATATCTAATGAATCCCTTGTTAGCACCACCGCATTGGGCTCGGAACAAAAGCGATAGGCCCTACGTTGGCAAATGCTTCTCCCAGCCTTCGGGGAGTCTTCCATTAAGTCTTCTTGAAAAATCCTCTGCTTCTTTAGGGTATTCGCCTTTGTACTTGGCAAACAATTGTTTCCATTCTTCTTCAGCAGCTGCTCCCTTAGAAGCAGTATCTCCATAAGCTTCGTAAACTCTGGAGGGGACGTCGAAGGTCTTTTCAGGGTCAAATCCGAACTTAACCTTAACATTCTTAGCATCGTCAGCCTTTAGAGGGTTTCCGTGAACACCTCCGGTACCCTCGAGCTTAGAGCCGAAGCCAATGGTAGTAGTAAGCTTAATAACCGATGGCTTATCGGTGACAGCCTTGGCCTCGGCAATGGCCTTCTCAATTCCCTCGAGATCGTGGTCCCCGTCTTTGACATGAAGCGTGTGCCATCCGTAAGCCTCGAATCTTTTTAGGACGTCTTCAGTGAAGGCACAATTGGTGTCGCCATCCTATAAACAATTAGCAAGCCCATCCCACAACCAGCCGCTAAAATTTCTTACAATCGAGATATGGTTGTCATCATAGATGGCAATAAGATTCCCCAATTGCAAATGACCAGCAGTCGAGGCTGCCTCAGAAGAAATACCTTCCATAGCACATCCATCACCAAAGTACAGATACGTGTAATTGTCAATAATATCATATCCGGGCTTATTAAAGACGGCAGCGGTGTGGGCTTGAGCAATAGCAAGACCGACAGCGTTAGAGAAACCCTGACCGAGGGGACCAGTGGTAACCTCAACGCCAGGGGTATCAGTTGACTCGGGATGACCAGGTGTCTTGGATCCGAGTTTCTGTAGCACGGTTGTTATCATATATTAGATGTCGTAGAAATAAGCAACAGTGCACTCGAATAGGCTAAACAAGAAGGTTCCCCCACATAGAGGGGTCTTCTTCTTGTTCTTATATCCCGGTGCAAACTCAGCTTAGTAGGTAATGGAGTATTTACTTACACGGAAAGCCTTCAAGTCATCAATGGTGAGATCGTAGCCAAAAAGATGCAACAAAGCATATTGTAGCATGCAGCCGTGACCATTACTACAAAGGCTAGTTCAGTGATTGTCCATGCCACCATTTCAAACTCGTGCCGCACAAGCAAAAGGCCCAGGCAGACTCACGATAGAACGAATCGATCCCTATTGGCCCATGAGGGGTTCTTAGGATTAAACTTCATAAACCTTTAGGAATCCATAATATCAGTAATCCAGCTCTAAAGGAGTATTATTATTAGCGTGTTGATAGTCCTACTTGTTAAAAAGGACATGGGAAACCGGTGCCATTCCCATTGGCGCACCGGGATGACCGGAGTTTGCTGCGGAAGTAGCATCGATCTGGAAACAAGGAGCTCAGCTTTTACTCATCCAGACATGGGAAAGAAAAGAGAAAACAACTGCTAAGCCAAAAGGGTTTTAACACACCGCTAAAATACGGATGGTATTGATAGCCAATTGGTCGAGTTCGCCGTAAGTCATGATGAACGAATTAGTATCTGGAGTAAAATTGGCCTTCGTTTCGACTTCGTTCTCACGAATATGTCTGAGTGGGGGAGAAAAGGGAGATGCGAGAGAGGGGGGTTAGACGTCGGGATATGAGGGAAAAAGTAGAGATGAGATATGGAGGGGTAAAAAAGAAAGGAGGGGTGGTAGGGTAGTGGCAGGGAGGGAAAGGTTTTCTTTCTTTTTTTTCTTCTTTCCTTTCCCAGTTGTGGGGTTGCGGGTTTTACGTCAGTCTGGTCGCGGTCTACCTGATGATTTTTATGGTATCATACGCTTTGTAATCTTGTTTGCCCTCTTGGTAAGGGGGCTAAGCCTGATTACTTTTCTCCCATTGAATTTATCAATTATGGGGGGAAAGAATACCCCAATTCTCGCAGATTATGATAAAGGTGAAATAATAGGCATGCCTAAAGACAAGCTGGGGATACTGGTAGTGAAAGCGGGGTTTAAGAGGAAATCTGCTATTATCATATCATAATAATATTATTATCATAATATTATCGTGATGCTGAGGGTATGTTTGATACAGTGCTTAGGGTTTACAGGATAGGTACTTCTAGGGCTTGGAAGCGAGATTCCACTCTCGCCAGAGGGACAGTAAGCATACGGCTATGATAGGATGATGAGTGATAAGTTAATTAGCTGTTAGAAATTTTTTTATCGTGCCAACCAAAGGCTCAGAACTCGGGTGTAGCGATAGGGTAACGTAAATGGAACATTATTGCACAGGCAGAGAAGTATCATAAACAACGGAGAACGGTTAGCCCCCACCAAAGTAAATATCAAACCTTCTCAGTTAGGCCAACGGTTCGGTTTTTTGTCGTCTTGATTGCTTCATGGGTTTGGGCTACTTGTACACTTACAGCACCCGTGCTGGGATATTCCTTGTGGGAGACAGTAAAATTCGTTGCTGGGCAAGCCAGATCGAAAGCAGTTACTACTGTAAATGGACCACCTGCTGTTGGAATCGGCCTTTTCGGTGCCTAGCTGACCTAGCACCTTGGGAGCTTTAAACTTTCAGCGAATCATGAAACTCAACCCATTCTAGATATGGCTTGGGCCATCTGGCAACCAATTTTACTGTCTCATATCCGCCCAGGGGGTAGCCCGTATCCTTACTCTATCCAGTTCTCTAACTACAGTACTTGTACGACATGTAAAATCCTTCAGCAGGACCTCAAAGGAGTGCATTATACCGATGTGATTTAATACACAATGAGAACCCCCCTCGCGGGAAGTGGGCACCGTTCACCGCCATGAAGCTCTTCCAAAGTGCACCATAATGTTACACATGTCCCACCCCTCGTCGTCCCCCCCCCCTTCTATACTCTACTCGAGTAGAGGGTTTGAGCAGGGAGACCTGGGTCCTGGTAACATAAGTGAATGGGAAAACTTGGCCGTCTGATTCCTTGATCCCGCCTGGCCAAGGTGTAAAAGCTGTGAAATCGGACCTAGAATTGAAAGTCCTAAATACAAACTCCAGTCATACCTTTATGTCTTCATGAGGGTATGATTTTTTAGGCATGCTCCTTAAGTATACTTTAACGAGGGTGATTTCAAGATACTCGGGAATTAGGCACTGTATAACCTCTCGAAAGGACCGAGTTTAAGAAGCCCGACATTTGTTACACAAACCCTCTAATGTCGTGAACCCCGTAAAACGGACTGTTATTGCATACGGCCAAAAACCGGCTAGAGCCACCGAATTTTGATTGTATGCAGCAGAGGTTCGTTTTGCAGACGTCACGACATCGCCGGTACTGCCTGTTACCCCTCCCCGACCTTAAGAATAGCACAATACCAGCATCTGTATGCGAGGCGATCGTTGTCGGCGTTGACAAGGGTAACCTACCCGTTATCCAACCGCTCCCTTCCGCGAGTTGAAGATGGAATTCCGAGCAGTTATTCTCCGGCTCAAAGCGGAACTCTGCGGTCAAGGATATCCACCAGGCAGCTGTATGGCACCCGTAATTGAACGACGTTTGTAAACACCACGGCCATTGCACGAAACTAAGATCTAAGCAGATAAGCTGGATTTTGGCCGTATGCGCAAGCATCGCTCGGTTGTGAGTATTTATTATACTTGTAGAAGTATCAATGCTTCGCCATATTCTAGGCCCCGTGGGACTTCGCGATGGAGAACGCATGTCCCTCATCTGCGTTCCACTCGCTTGAGTTTTGGAAATTCCCGGTTTTAATGCTTCCGGGTAGTTTGGAGCATGGAAGGCTATTATCTGCTGAGTTAGCCTTAACCTGGCTTTAGGAATACTGTATTGCAAGTGTCTCTCGACGCTGACGATGCTTGGCCATCACATATTTTTCGCACCCCATTCCCTATTTCAGTGCTTGAAAAATTGGATCGACAAGGATCTCATAGAGCAGACACAATCTGCGAAAAGCAAACATTCATCTTAAGCATGCCCATGCTGTTCATCCGAGTAGTGCCCGTATGGCATCTTGATACCAGACATGGGCTCATCTACTGCTCGAAGTTTGCATCCCCGCATGCGTTACCTGGCTACACCCGATTTACTTTTCAACAGAATCTTCACCCCCCCCGATTTGGCACTGATAGCATATCCAGGCCCAGGTAGGAGAACTCCCATCCGTTCTCGAGAATTTGTTGACTCCCAGGATTTCTGCGGCTCCGTAAAAAATCTTGAAATCCACCGTCAGGCTATCGGCGGAAACCAGCCCGCAGCGCGACAGGCTCGGTTTAATAGGTTAACAGAATCGCGAAGATGAGCTGCAGCGAGAATTCGAACGATCAGGCCTTGTGCTGGGACGTTGGAATTGCCTTTCTTAGTAAGGTCTGGTGGTTTTTTGGTGTTTTTCGCCCCCTTGTTCAGAGGAGGAAAATTTTGGACCCCTGATACATGGTCAGTTTATTCGAGTTCTCGCAGTAATGAGATCCGGCGAATCTGGTGGGTTGATTTTATACTATGCCCAGAAGATGCTAATCTTACCTAGGAGCCTTTGTGTCTAGACCTAGAGATTATAATGCTAGTGGAGAGGGTGGATTTCGAGAGTTTTTTTGTTATAGCACACTCCAATCAGTACCTCATGTCCCATTGGGTCCTCTATATCTAGATATCATCCTGCCTAACCTCTTGTTTATACCAGAGCTCATAATCAGTGTGGTAATGTATATACATTGGAGCTCCCTAATGGTCGTAAACTGGTAAGAACATGTTTGCCATGTAATTTTAAAATAGCAGTTGCCTGGAAATTTCATCTATGTTTCATAGGACTGAAAGGGCTGGGAGCATTTTTTATGAGGCAGCAAACCCCTACGGCTAGTAGGTTGTCTGAGGCTCTTGCTTTAACTTCCCACCTACTCGTCCCGAGTAAGAGGTACTAGTATTCGATAACAAGGATCCACAAATTCTATGGCAAAAGATCCGTGAGTATCTGAGCGCCCATACAATTTCACACCCCTTGACATCAAATGCTTCTTGCCTGGGACGAGCATTATCATGCCATTGTCGTGGGACATCACGGTTGAACCCCCTCTTCGTTGTTCTTGTCTACTAGCCTCACTAGTTTCCAGTTCCCGCAGTCACCTTGCTATTGTAACAGATCTGGACTATAAATTCTCCGATTTTTATGGGCACGCCTCGGAAGGGTTCTGATATGCCCAATTGCCAAAGTTTCTGGGCAGACCTTGCCATCATAAATTAATGTTGTCATTCCCCCCCATGGTGCACCTTGCAAGACTTTCAGTAGATCTGAGGCAGCCATAAAACTTTTTTCTGCCACTCACAATCAACCGTACCCTGCCCCAGGATAGACTATGTAGGATACCACTGGCATGCCGCCAGCCAAAAACGGGCTCTGGAATACATTTTGAGGGGCATCGAACTCCGTTCTTGCAATGCATAGATGACCCAGAATAAGCCCCGCTCAGCTTACATCTAATGTTAACGGCAAAATTGTTCTTGTTTTTTTTTGCCGGTATCATAATATAAAACCCTCTGGTCGGTCTATTGCTGAGCATTAATGTGCGCCCAGTCCTATTGCCCTGGTGGAAAGCTCTTGCCAGATGCTGTCAAGTATACGGTAGCTGAGTCATTCTGAGCCTCAAAAGAAAAAAAAAGATAATATTATTATTAGGAAAAACCAATCATACGAGAGACATCTAGCTTGAGTCGAAAAAAAAACCGTTTTTCGAGTGCCAAGCTTAGAGGGATCTGCCAGATTGTATGCAAAAAAGAAAAGGTGCATAAGTTAAACGCTTCCCAAACCCGGGGCTGAGTGCCTCTATCAGCCCTGACGCCTCTTCAGCCCTTGAAATGCTCGCCGCACACCATGCACAAAAGTAGCCACAATCTTCAAGACATCGCCTCGTCGACATCCTTTTTCTTCCCCTATTAATCCTGCTTACAGCCCTTTCTCCCATTATTATACATCGTGGCATTCCTCCATCGCCCCTGCGTACACAATTCTTTCCGCTACACAGGACGGCTACACGTCCCTAGGTTTTCTCCCTATTTTAGGGTTTCTTTTAATAGAGGTACGATATGTTTTCTCTCCCGAGTTTTCAGGCCACGCTGTACTCTCCGAGAACAACCCCCTCATTCCTGACCTTAACTGACTGGGCCCGCCGATCGCAGTACTTACACCCGTACCGAACTAAACCATGGCTCGACCTCTCCGTCGCTCGAGTCCCATAACCTTAATATTAGCCCTAGTACTTTCCCTCGGATTTATAATTTTTCTCCTTTCACCATCGAATCCCGTGCCATCAATTCCACAGAGCAAAATTGCTTCGTCATCATCCACACGAACGTCACCGAACTCACCACCTCCGGTTATCCACTACTACCTTAACAACCTTACTACCTCCTCTGATCCTATCGGTAACCGTGAAAAGGTTTTAATTTTAACCCCTGTGGCTAGGTTTTATGATGAGTATTGGCAAAATCTTTTGAAGCTTAACTATCCTCGCGACTTGATCGAGCTCGGGTTTATCGTCCCCAAGACCCGCGAGGGTAACGCGGCATTGGCGAAATTGGATGATGCGGTTCGCCGTGTACAAACCGGCTCAAAGAAAAACAGATTTTCCGGGGTGACTATTATTCGACAGGATTTCGACACACCGGTGCCCCAGAATGAGAAGGAGCGACATGCGCTTCCTGCCCAAAAGGAACGAAGAGGGGCCATGTCTCGTGCCAGGAATTCCCTGCTATATACCACTTTGGGAACGGAGACAGCCTGGGTCTTGTGGTTAGATGCAGATATTGTTGAAACCCCGCACACCCTGATCCAAGACCTTGCATCACACGATAAGGCCATAATTGTTCCCAACTGCTATCAAAAGTACACTGAGAAGGGCAAGGAGAAGGTTCGTCCGTACGATTTCAACTCGTGGCATGATTCGGAGACTGCCCTTGCGCTGGCTGAGAAAATGGGTCCGGACGAGATTATTCTTGAAGGTTATCATGAGATGGGAACTTATAGGTCCCTGATGGCATACGAGAGGACAGAGGGAGGAGATCCGCATTATGTGACTGAGCTTGATGGTGTTGGCGGAACAGCGCTGCTGGTTAAGGCGGAAGTACACCGTGACGGTGCTATGTTCCCTCCATTCCCATTCTACAATCTTATTGAGACCGAAGGCTTTGCGAAGATGGCAAGAAGGCTCAATCACCAGCCTTACGGATTACCGAATTACCTGGTAAGTTCTGCGTATATCTATGTATCCGTAGGTACAATTCTAATTGAATTAGGTTTATCATTATAATGAGTAATTGGCGCAATCGACCGCGTTTTCTTCTTTTCCGACGCATAGGCATTGATATGTTACTCGACTGGTTTTGAGCGCATCTCCTTAGTTCGTTCTTTTTTTTTTACGCTAGTTCCTTGTTCCCCCAAAATTCATCCTCGTTGGCTCTCTGACCAATGTTTTTTTTCCTGGAATCCCTTTTTCCAGCATCATTACGGCATTTGTTTTGAGGTTATATATGACGTCCTGTGTGAATAGAGGTTGGCTTTTTTTTTTTTTTGGCTTTTTTGCTTCAAAAGGGAGGGGTAGACGGGTTGTTCTTGGAAGAAAGCATGGAGTTACGTCTTTACCACATATTATTCAATTCTGTGCTTTAGCTTGTCGATTCTGCTTAGTGGTTCTATAATTGTGTATCTGACCACCATCTAATATCTTGAAGAGCTGCCCTTTCGGGAGGAGCCCAAGCAGCAAATACTGGTACTCGAGTGTCTGGAATGCTGGCCCTATCAATGAGGCACTTTGGTGTCTTCGCAACGGCAGCTGTCCGTGTCTACGCGGCCAGCGAGGCGATTCTGGATATTGGTGGTTGTGATAGGAGGGTCCAAATTTACAGAAGGTTTGCCGCACCGTCAAACTATACCCCAATTGGCCAAGCCTCCGCTAGCAGTTCAAAAGGGTCGGGTCGAAGACCCTGGTGAGAACTTTTGAAAAGGCTGTTCCTCAATACAATCTTAGTTGAAGTTCGGCGCCTTCAAAGGGGGATTATGGAAATCCATCCGACGCCCACACCATATCCGCGGAGCAATCCATCCCAACCTTTACCCCCGGTTCTCTAGGGGTCTTAAGCTGGCCTGGATATAGAATTTATCAGGTCTTGAATTATTTATCCTGCCAGTACCAAAGTCATCTGGTGAGCCCTGCATCACAGCTTTATTACACATTATGTTCCAAAGAGCCAGCTTAGGTGGCCATAAGGGGGCGCGCGTTTATTCCATCATTTGGCTTGTGGGTGTTTACACTGCGCTCCTTAGGGGATTGCGGTCATTATTTTGAGTTCGTATCATACCATGTGACCTTAGCATACAGTGACCATCTTATCCTTTTCTACATACGCGCGCACGGTAACGAGTCTTGAGGGAGGAGCCCTGTGGTAAGGTGGAGGCCGAAAGATGAAAACATGACACGATGCCCCTTCTTCCTTCCCCTTTTTCTTTCTTCAATCTATATGAGGAATCAGGCACTAGGTCCTAGACCGCCCCAAAAACGCTAACCTGGCACCACCCGTGGCCACGTTCTATGAAGGCTAGATGACTGAATGCTTACTATCCTACTACCGGCCCTCCGCCAGTAGGCACGGATGCCGTCTGTCTCATTACCGGTTCCGAAAAGGTCGTCAGTCTGTCAGCTCATTATCATTATTTTCTCCTTCGACTCCACGACAGAGATCCAGATTAGCCCTCTAGCCTAGAGAGGCGAAGCTCATAGCTAAAAGTAGGCAAGTGGGTTGTGGGAAATTGCGTTCGAGGTAAAAAAAAACAACCCTTTGAGAAATTCCGGCACTGACGGCCCTTCCGAAATCGATAGTAATTCATCATCCTCTTCTCTCAGAGTCCCGGACCGGCTCTCGTGAAGAAACTCATCTCTGGATTCCTAAAGGGGAGAGAGAAAGCATTTGGTCTCTTTTTCAATATGACAGGGCCAGCACGAAAGACTTCCTTTCCGTTTCTCTCCCTTTTTGGCAAGCCGCATCCCGGCCGGAGTCTCCATAAAACTTCCGTCTATTTTTTCGTCCTTCAAAAGCGCAAAAGAGTCTACGTGAGGGGGGATCATGTCGAAACTAGGTATAGTAGCACGTCCGAGTGCGAATTGATGATCCTGGGGTGTACATAAAGCTGGTCAGTTCCAGTAGCGACTTATCGCTTTGGTATATCCCAATCTATTCTTTCAAGACTGCGGGATAGGAGGAGAAAGGAAGAAAAGCTCACCAACTCTGCATTTTCACATCTTTGCTGCTGAGGATTTTTTTTTTCTAGAAAAAAAAGGTTCCGCAAATGAAGCCAGCTCAGCATGCCCTTGCTCTGAGCGTCGTGGGTCTTTGCGGTACCGGTAGGCTATCTTGAGAACTCTATCTGTCTGCTTGAAACAAACTGATGTCGATACATCATTTTTTATTAGCGTACGCTTTACCACAGGTCCCATACTACGCTTCCAGATTTCCACAGCATCCCCAGAACTTGGGCTATGCAGGCGACTATCCAAAGTACTGGCAAGGGGAATTCTACACCCCCGGGGGTAAGCATGAGACTATCCACTACGACCCAGCATCAGGACCAGCGTCAGGGCGCCCGGACTTTACAAAAACCAAGTACCCGGCGAAGGAAGCCATCAATTACTACAGCGGGAACTTCCCCATCAAGTCAGTTGCAGAGGCTGCTAGCGATGCTATACCTCAGCCTAGGCTAGAGAATGCTTCTTCGAATAATATCAAGATCACCAACGATACGCCGCTTGGCCCAGTCAATAACGACAAGAGTTACACTCGCATTACGAAGTCTTCATCTCACGGCGGCCCTAAGCCTGCTCCTGCTGTCGCTGGGAAGGGGGTGGTGGAAGCCGACGACACCGCAGAATCCACCGCCTCGGAAGAGGACGTCTCCGACGACCTCTGGAATTCTTTCTCCTTTGGCGTTGTCAGCGACACCTTAAATTACCATGACCCCTACGAGGGGCGTAAGGGCGATTATAAGCGCAAAACCAACGCGATATCCAAAATAGAGAAGCTGATGGGAAAGGAGTACTCACCAAAAGAGATCGCCTCAGCCTCCGGTACGTCTACACCCTCTAACTCCCGAGTCCGCCGCCGCAGTGAGATCCCACACAAGCGCCCAATTATGTTCCACAAGCCCATGACTCACCAACAATTCACCTCCGTCAAAGAGAAGGAGAAGGAGGAGGAGAAGGAGGAGGAGAAGGAGGAGAGGAAGGAGGAGAAGAGGAAGGAGGAGAAGGAGGAGAAGGATGAGAAGGAGGAGGAGAAGAAGGAGAAGGAAGAGAAGGAGGACAAGAAGTTAGAGATAGAGAAAGTCGTCAAAGTGGACGGTAGGGCCCCAGCCGATTACGAGTACCCAAAGTACTACGAACCCGAGTACGACGAGGATCACATCCGCATCTTTGGCTATGACATTCGTGGCTACGACCTATCCACGCTTAAGCTCATAGACGCCTACGAACGGGAAGCCCGAGACGCGGGAAAATTCCGCCCCCTCATGTTCAACCCGCACATACCAGACCTAACCATGGACACCGACGGCAGCTGGAAAACCCCCATCGCCCGCCAGTCACGGCTCACGAAGCGGGACTGGCCGGAGCATATCAGGGCGAAGGCGGAGAAGATGATGCACAGCGCAAAGGAGATGCAGACAAAGGGTCAGCTCGTAATTGACAATGATCCCGCTTACCAGAATTCCCTTCGAGAGAAGGAGGCGCGGGAGAAAACAGAGGCGCGGGAGAAGAAGGAGGCGCGGGAGAAGGAGGAGGCACGCGAGAAGGAGGAGGCACGCGAGAAGGAGGAGGCACGCGAGAAGGAGGAGGCTGCTGCTCAGGCTGCGGCTGAAGCTGCGGAGGATGAGGAAGAGAATCTCTTCGACTTGCTCCCACCAACCGGGAAGAACAAGGGTTCTGTCGGGCCTAACCATAAAGCTTACCCGGTCGACATGACCGACGATGTGGCGAACCCTCCGCCGCAGAATATTCAATCAGGCTCCAAGACTGCGAAGGTTCCGAAGCGGCCAGCTATTCAGGGGCAGTCGAGAAAGCTGGTGCATCCAGTGCGCAAGCAGCCAAATCAGCCGAATGGCAATGCTACCGCACCTTATAAGAATGCTAATAGTGCTCCACAGAAACAGCAACACCCGCAGCCGCAGAAAAGGAAGCGCCCGACGGGCAACTTCTTGAAGAAGGGTGGGGCCATGGCCAGGTTTAAGAAGAATCCTCTGAGGAAGCGCGATATTGCATATCCTGCTGGGCACGTATTCATCCGCTTGCTCGCCAGCCCATCGGTTCACAATATATCACTCGTTGCATACATGCTAACAGAAGTTTCCAACTAACATGACGGTACAGCCCAGAGTACCCCCCAGGAACCATGATCATCCGCAAGAAGAAGTGCGACAACGCGGGTAAGTGCGTGACAGTAGCCCAGCCCGTGGCCGTCGCCGCCCCAGCCGTCGAGGCGAAGACCTACGTAGAGCAGCTAGACGACGGACAGCCCCAAATCCGCTTCGGTGTGGTGCCTCAACCCATCGCGCCAGCCCTCGTTCCCGTCCCCGCCCCACCCCCTGTAGTCCGAATCCTCAAGCAAGCTCCCGCACCCTCTCCCGTTCCAGAAGTCATCATACAACAGGCGCCCGCTCCGGAGGCTCACCCAGTGACCGCGGCTGGTCCTGTTGCTGCGTGTCCTTGCGGAAATCTCAATTGTGGGAAAGGGGATATTGGACCTGGGGGATGTGCTTGTGGCGCCCCAGGGTGTAATTGCAATGAGCGTGCGAGAGGTGCAAGAGGCGGTAATACTCCTGGGACTGGTAATGGACAACCACGCGGGCGCAAGGCCCCGTCGACGCCTGCTGAGTTGGAAGCATTCTGGAGGGAACAGGTCCCTGAAGCGTTCAGGAATTATTGAGCGCTTCTTGGGTGGTAGGGTGGGCGGCGGTGGTGGTGGTGGTCCGGGGAGGTTGACTGTATAGAGTCTTAGAGAAATCACGCTCGATATGAGCATTACACTCCTTTATATTTCTTGTTCTTATTTTCTTCCTACTCTCCTTGCATTCTTTAACTTCCCTTAAATCAGATACTATATTTTTATAGACCCACTCTTTTTCCTTCCCTCCCTTTCCCCCTTTCCCCCTCTTGCTCTTACCTCCTCCTCACTCGCTTCCTCCTCACTCACTCGCCCTCTCGCCGACCCTCATTTTCCCATCCTTTCCTACGCCCGCCTCCTCAAAAGGTCACTCGTTTTTTTTTTTGACAAAAACTACTGATGAGACTCGGCCTGCGTGGTGGCCCAGTCTTTACTCCATTCTTTTACAAATCCCGAGAAACAAAAAGTAAAATATGAATAAAAGACCAAAAAAAAACAAAAAAACAAGGGGTTTTTTTTTCTTTCTTTTTTCTTTTCTTCTTTTCCCCCATTCATTTCATACTTCTTTCCGATTCGTGCTTTCTGCCCAGCTCAGCTTGTTCTTACGATAGTACTTGAATGATGAAGTATTTTCTGAAAAATAAAGTTCGTAAAGTTAGTTGACTAGAGTGGGTGTGATCTACTATGATACTATACTAAGATTGCGAATGCCGTTGCTATCATACGTACGACTAGACGATAATATTATATAAAACTACAGACAGGTACGATAGCAAAAAGCTACCTAGTTTACCTACCATCCATCACTAATCCCCGCCTCCTTCTCCTTCGCAACCCTTGCATCATTACACTCCCACCACCACTTGTGCGTAAAGTCCTCGCTCTGGCGATCATCATCCCATGGCTTCGGGCTGAGCACGTAATGCACGCTCTTAACCCGATCGTCGTTCCAAATCTCCTTGTGACACGAGCGTATGGTCTTGAGCGCATTGTAGATGTAACTGAGCGGGACCCAGCGACCACGGAAGGTGTCGGAGAGGAGGCTCTGGTCGGCAAAGTCGTAGTTCTCGGTGGCATCGGGGGAGTTGAGGGTCTTTACGATCTGGTCGTAGAGCTTTTGCGAGGGCTGGACTACCTGGAGACCGCCGTTGCAGATGCCCAGGCCGGTGGTGCTGGGTGCACCGGTCTCGAGGGCTTTTTCGGGGGTGGAATGTTGGGAGGTGTAGGCACAGTTTGAGGGGATCCTGATTATTATTGACTGGTTAGTTTGTGAGTGGTTGTAGGAGAGGGAGGGATGGAGGGAGGGAAGGGAGGTCGCAGTAGGTATCATACCAATCCTTGGGATAATGAGCCTTGTTCAAAGGATTACACACGCACGCGTGAGACGCTGCGAATACCCTATCCCCTTCAACGTCCAATGCTAAGTCCATCAACTCGTCCATATTCTTGCGAAGAATCATGTCGCTATCCAATTGAACCACACGCTCGTACTCTACCAACGAGAATGGCTGTAACTTGCCTACATTTCCCGCCAGCCCATTAACTTCTTTCTCCCTCTCCCTCTCTCTTCCGCAAAGAATTTGGAAAAAAAAAAGAGAACTTACTCCAGCAATCATAAAACCTAACATCATTCTTATAATCCTTGTGCACGCTAGGCAGTAAATACTCTATCCGCTTGGTGAGGATATTCCGCAATTTGAGCGCTTCATGGCCCTCCGGCTCAAGGGTGTCCGTGTACAGGACAACCAAGGGGTACTTTGACCCGACGGATTTCAAGGAAAAGTCAAGCGCTAGTAGGCCCGGAAGGTACTTGGTGTTTGTGAGGAGGGTTGTCCAGACTTATAATAATAATAATAATAATTTGTCAGCCTTGTAACTTTTCTTTCTTTTCTTTTTTTCTTTTCCATTTGCTTCATCATTCGAATTTTATTCATTTATCCTGGGAGAGTGGAAGAAGATGTATATATATACATACCCTTAGGAGTATCGACGGTAGTCATTTCTTGCTATAATATAAGATTGTAGGAATAGCGGGATAGAGTTTCTTGTATGGATTAGGATGAGGGGTTAGAGATTAGAGTATGATACCGGTAAAGGGTGGAGGGTTGAAAGGAGGGGCTTTTTTGTTGCTCGGGTTGTGCACATAAAATATTAGGGGTGGGGTCCTCATAGCGGGGCAGATAAAGCCTTGTCTGACAGACCCTTACGGCAGATCCCATGTGGTATAATGCGCTACTGCTGGTACAAGTGTATGATACTGTGTTGCATGCCCCGAGTTAGAGCGAGCCCTTCCGGAGGAAGCGCTCCTTCCTCCTTCCTTTCTTCTTCGGTTAGTACATTAACGGTACGAGTATGATAGCTTCTGCCGCCGGAAGCTACTCTCAGCCACCATACCTTAGACGGCCGGCGGGGTCCAGCCTTGGTGAGGAAGAAGCGGAAATCTTCATCGGGTCATCGCACCCGTAGAGTATTAGGGTTTACTCAACTGTAAGGGAATCGGGGGAGGATGTCTAGATAGGAAATACGCGTGAGAATTGATGTCAGAGTGTGGGAAAGGTGTGTATGTATAATAGGTTTAAGTATCTGGTAATGCGGCTATACTATTAGAAACTCTCGAACGGACAGGTACCCAACACGATAGCATCACCAGATCCCAAAACGCTAAAATTCTACCACACTCCCGAGAGATATTGCCGAAGTGAACCAAATTACTCCCACCCTCCTTTCCTCCCCCCC
>QOVD01001607.1:9763-33291 GCA_003521225.1 Tuber microsphaerosporum | reverse complement strand
CATCGCGCCAGGGCCCGCACCCCCCCCGCCACTTCCCGGCGGCCAACCTCCTCGAAGGCATCTCGGACACAAAAACTAGGGCTCTGATGATCTTCAATGCCCCCACCACCCTTTAAAAAATTTTTGAACTTACGTTTATGAATTTGGTTTTATTTTTTGTTGTATGTTTTGCGACATAAGTATCCTTGTTTTTGTTGGAAATATCAGCTGCGTATAGGTTCCTACACGTCGGAGGAATAGTTATTGTTTTATGTTTTGTTTTGTTTTATTTGTTTTTGTTTGAGGGTTTTGTTTTGGCCATATCTGACGATGCATGTCATTTCTTGTACCTTAAAACAATGAATATATGTGATAAAATAAAATTAAAAAAAAAAAGTAAAAGGCATTTGGATCAAAACCCTTTCCTTATCACACTAATCGCACATCACCTTCACTCCCCCACAAGGAGAGACCAACCAACCCCTCCGGCATCCACTAGCGCTTCATGGCGTGTTGTCCGCATGAAGGAGTTTTCACTATGCGGGAGTGTTTAGAAGTTGTAGTGGTGAGGGTGAGGGTTAGTTAGCTAAATAGTCGCCGTAGGAGCGTGTAATATATATTGTTACTTTACCTTTTTTCTTTCACAGCTACATCATAATATCAACTAACTTTTGCTTTTTAAAGTGTTTAAAGTAATGCGGATTTTTCTGATAACTATCCTCCAAATTACCGCTTCTTCGGATAAGATAGCAGCGAGAGCTGTCGCTCTGGATCGGATGTCTAGTTTTTTTTTCCGCCGGGTTCGATGAAAAACTAATCTTGACCGAACAGTTTTTTAGTTTTTGCTTGTTACTGGGAGGGAGAGGATTGGGCTTATAGGGGTTTTTTTGGATACCCATATCTATACCAACACTTTATAGCTTGATTAGAGGGCTGTCGTTGAGTGGACTCAGAAGAGAAAAGGGATTTCAGACCGCAGTTTTCCTCTTTGCTACCCCTTGAGAAGCCGAAAGTAGGCGAAGGCTACACGGATATCCTACCGGACAGACAGGGGCCGACTAACACGAACACAACCAGCGAGAATTGATTGTTTTTCTTTTTTTTTCTTGTTTTGTTCTTTTTCGTGTACCAGCCTGAGGACCCTTTACGAACCTCTAGGAACCTTCCCCAGTACCTTCTGATTGTGAACCTTCTACTGAAACAAACCCGCATTACCGCTTATCGACAGTACGCGTTTGCGCCGATTGCTTGCCTTTCCATTCTCCTCCACAGACCTCGTATCGTCTCCCACTGCCTTACTTTTTCTGCCCAGGCATCCGCACCCCCTGCGGTAGGCTATTATTCTCCACACAAACCCCGCCTTTGCCCTTCTGTTGATGTAACCCACTGAACCACTTGCCCGTATTAAAAACGAACTTATCCCGGGAAGAAGTATCCTCGGGAGTCCTTGTCATGTAACGTATTTGACCAAGAAGTGGATCAGACAGGAAAGCGGATTAGTCGAAATGCACCAAAATAAAGCAGAAATGTGGAAATCTCGGTTATCACACAACACTAGCAATATCGGATTCAGAAGAGCGGGAGAAATATCTGATAGTACACCACTTTTAGATTTGTCTATTCTTGAACTAATTTCGGAGCTTTTATTTTTTTCGAACTTTCCTTAGCAGGGATTTGTGCAAAATTCACATACAAACCGATTCACTTCTGCGTCTGATCCACCGTCCGGTCCAGTATGTTATTAAAAATCAAACCACGGATGTATTAAAAAAAAAACCCCCCAAGCAAGTATCTGAAAGCCGGAATCCGCACAATATATGGAAGAATCAAAATCCTTGCATATCACCAACTCACGACTCATATTTTGTGATACTCCTTGCCTATGACAAGTGCACAATAATGCCTTGGGTAGGGGTTAGGTTTTTCTATCAGCAATTAGGGGACTCCCCCATCGAGAAGTAATTGGTATTGCAGAATAAGCGGTAGCTTGCAAAAGGAATGGACGATGGTAGCCTAGTGGCATCAGGAGAAATTAGGCGTAGGAGATAGGCCTGCTGCTTGCGAATATGGACAGGGCTTCTTCGAGCTTGTCCTCCGCTTTTATGATACATATTTGCTCATGATAAGCTATGCATCGCACTACCAGCTCACAAAAGATAACAAAATTAATATTAACTTAACGGATAGAGAGGGACAAGATCAAGAAACGTGATATGGACAAAGTCTAACCAGAACTCTAAACGAGGGAAAAGGAAAAGGGAAAAAAAGGAGAGAAAAGGAAAGTAGATAAATAGCAAATCGCCTGCTAAATCTTGAAATATCTTAGAGGTGGAATAGAAAGGGGTTGAGGCAGCATGGATGATTCGATTGAGGAGAGGTCGCTCTCGGCGGACTTGGAAATAGTGTCCTTGAGGTCCAATACTCATTTCCGCTGGTGACGGATGGGAGTCCAGGTCGTGCGCGAAGGTCTCTGATATTGATATTAGGAACATAGCTTCTAGCTTGCATGTCCACCGCACACTCGTCCTGTACCCAGCGGATGGCGAGAGGGATATGTAGACGCTACCATTTACTATGTGGGAATTAACATTGTCCCCTCAGACCCTCACAGCCTCATCATGTCCTTTGGAGAGAGCCAACAATAGTGGGGTTTGGCTCTTGTTATCTAGTGTGGCGGAGCGGACCTTTTTTCTCTTGCCGTTCCAAAAGCATCTCTACTATGCCGCTATGCCCACTCACAGTCGCCCAAGCGAGTGGCGTTCGGCCCCACTGGATGTCTGCTAGGTCGAGATTGATGTCTTTTCGTTCCAAAAGCATCTTTACCACCCCTTGGTGCCCGTTCTCAGCCGCCCATGAGAGTGGCGTTTGGTAATAAGAGGTGTCTACCTGGTTGGGATTGACATCCCCTCGTTCCAAAAGCGTTTTTACAACCTCCTCATACCCCTTCTGAGCCGCCCACACGAGTGGTGTTTGGCCATATGCGTTGACTTTCTGACTGGGATTGACGTTCTTACGCTCTAAAAGCATGTTTACGACCCCGGCCTGCCCGTACTCAGCTGCCCATCCGAGTGGGGTTCGGCCATAAAAAGTGTCTGCCTGATCGGGATTGACCCCCTCCCGTTCTAAAAGCATCTTTACCACCCCCATATGCCCGTTTTCAGCCGCCCAAGAGAGTGGTGTTCGGCCATAAAGGGTATCTGCATGGCTGGGATTGACGTCCTCTCGCGATAAAAGAATCCTCACTATCCCCTCATGCCCGCTCTTGGCCGCCCACGATAGTGGTGTCTGGCCAGATCGGGTGTCTGCTTGGTCAGGATCGATTTCCTCTCGCTCCAAAAGTATCTTTACAACCCCGGCCTGCCCATATTCAGCTGCCCATCCGAGTGGCGTTCGGCCATAAAGGGTGTCGGCATGGCCGGGATTGACGCCTTCTCGTTCCAAAAGCATCTTGACTACCCTCTCATGCCCGTTCTCAGCCGCCCACGAGAGTGGCGTTTGGCCATATTTGGTGTCTGCTTGGTCAGGATTGATGTCCTCTCGCTCCAAAAGGATCCTTACAACTTCTTCATACCCTTTTCCAGCTGCCCATGTAAGAGCCGTGCTCCCCATGCAATCCGTCGCATTAACATTCCATTCTTTCATCTCCAATACACCAGCAAGTATCTCTACTATCCCCAGAAATGATACCACGTGGAGTCCCGTAAATCCCGTAGGTCCTTCCCCGTCATTGAAATATGGGCCCGAGTGTTTCTCTTTATTATAACGCAACAACAGTAGCTGAGCAGAAATATGTTGATCAAATCTATCGAGAAGCCTCAATGCAAGGATTTTCACATTTTCCGCCATCCCCGTTTTTATGTGCTTCCACCAGTAACAAGAGGCATATTCCAGAAGAGGCATTGTGGATGGGGCCGAGTCAAGAGTTGCCGGAAGATCCCATACGGATCTAAAATTCAGATATGTCAAGCAAACCTCAGCGATTGTAGAGTGGGGGCTATGGAATAACGTCGGGTTGCTTAAGAGATGCTCCTGCAGAGTGAAGTGCAACAGTCGGACTGTTGACGAAGACGCCTCAACCGCCACAAGACCCAGACAAGATGCTAGGAGTGTCCGCAATGCAGGGACGTTTTTCGGATCGAGATCTACAGATCCGATGTCTGCTCCCAAAGCATGGCAGAGCTCGTCGGCCCGCAATGGCCGTTCCGAATGCAATACCCACATTAGGACTTTCAACCCGAGTACTGATTTATTTCCCTTCTGTCTCTTCAATCTGGTTATTGTTGTCGCGTAGGCATCGCTTAGTCCATTTCCTCGTGCCATCTCTTCAAGTTTCTTTCGTCTCTGACCATTTGTCACCTCCCCTAGTATAGCCTCAATGTTCAGCGAAACAAGGAGGAATCTTGACACCACCGTTGGTAAGTATACATCATTGATAGAGTGGGAACACCAAAGACTTCTACGTACATATCAGACATCTTGTCTACAATAATTTTCACAATATCGATACGTAAATCACTGTCCATCGCCTCCGGCTCTTCGTCCCGGTCTAACTTCATCTCTAGGTAATTCTTAATATCATCGGTATTAGGGCTAATCGGTATCACAGCTGCCTTTGTAAAATATCTTTGAATCGCTTCCCTAACATGCAACCTGCCGGTGAGGAATATTTTCGTCCAAGGGGACTCCCGAACAATATCTCTTAGCGACCCGAGAAGCTCCGGAAGATGCTTCGGCAGGCATTCGTCAAGAGCATCGATACAGATGAAAACTTGGGGTAACGATGCAATAGCGATCTTCAACATTCGCATCAAATCCGCAAGTAGCAGCCTTCGGCCACCAAGCTCCCTTTTCCCCTCATGAAATGCCTTGCGCACATCTTTCGGGATGTCCCCCCTGCCTACTAGTTGCTTCAAAATCGCTCCCACCATGTTGGTTATTGTCTGCTCTTCCTGAGCAAGGAAGTCGCAGTAAAAGCATGCAACAGCGAAATCTTCTTCCTTTGCCTGATCGCACAGGCTGTCAATCACTAGGGAGCTAGTATTTCTGGCCGTCAGTGATGTTCACTCTTTTAAACGCACCCTGCTACCTACCACAGATATGTCTTCCCCACTCCCGGATTCCCGGAGCAAAACAAGACAGAGTTATCGGCTCCATCTTGGCCCCATCTCCACTCCCGAAACTCGCTTGTTTCCAAAAGCCAATCCCCGACACCGTCAAATCTGTTTGTGCGCACGCTGTGATGTCTGTTATCTGGCTCTAGCGGGGAGAGCCAACGCATAATCTGCGCATCCTCATCGGACCTAGAGAAGGTGGTGTTGAAACTGCTTGTTATATTGCCGCAGTGAGAACTGCCGTCGCCGATCCTGACCGATAGTGTATGCGTAGCTTGTGCCATAGTATTCTGACCACAATGTGGATGGAGGGTAGAAATTATATTGCAATTTGTAGTGGTATCAGAAGGGGGTTTATAGACTTTCTGTGACCAGGCTGAAGAAAGTGGGGCGATGTAGCTGGGTCAAGCCTGCATGACTCATACGATACATGAAAGAATTTCCTGGTGAAGGTTTCTCCGTTTTCAGCACTCGATTACGGTACTGTCGGGGGTGATATTTGATCTGCGTATACTAGTTTTGCTTTTGCTACATAGTTTAATTTTTAGATATTCTGCATGGTTGTTCATGAGGATGCTTTACTTAGCTAGATGATGGCGCTATGTACTCTATAGGAGGGATTTTGTGGCAGGTTGCGGATGTTTTGTTGCTAGCTTGATTGGGATCTATTGGGCTTACCCGGCTCAGAAGGTGGTTTTAGTGGTGAGAGGAGGGTTGTTTCTCGCTTTTTTTTCTTGGGGGGAAAAAGAGGAGGGACAAGTGATGAATGACGGATTGGACATTGTGGCTGCAACGTGATCTTTTCTTTCATTGGGTTTCTTTTTTTTCAATTTCATCTCCGGCTTGGACTTTGAGACGACTTAGTGAAGAGAGAGAGCAAGTTTATTCGATCGAGTGTTGTTTGTGAATTTCCAGTAGTGAACCTTTATCAGCCGGAAAGCTGTGTTTCAGTACGGAGGCACAGCGTGCAAGTTTTTTAGGTTACACAAGGGGCACCTTAAGTGGAGCGACACTTCCAAAGAGAGGGGGACCCTTTTTCTTGAATCTAGGCACTATGCAGTGGGGCTCTTTTTGAAAATACCTGGACGCTACACAAGTGGTTCATCACGTGACATCTACCGTATATTGTGAGCTGCAAGGGGCATAAGCGAAGAGCGATCACGCCTCCATCCAAGATCACCTCCCTCTTTTTTTTCTTTTTTCTTTCTCTCTCTTTTTCGTCAAGTCCTTAGATTTGTTCATCAAGTACAAGAGAATTCTGGTAAGTGCCCTAAAGCATGGCCTCAGAGGCCCGACCGAACGGAGGCAACTTCAAACCACCTCTTACAAAACCAATAAATAATAGCAGACACTACCAGATCACCAGTTGTAACCAATCCTAGTCTAAGATAACATTCCTACAACTATATATATATAACTGCCATAAACTCGATAAATACAAACTTCCGCAAGCTATTCCCAATCAAAAAGTGGATGATTTCACCCGGTTGAAACTGCAATCAAGCCCACTTCACGTGGATGGAGGATACTGCTGGTAATGTTGGAAATCATGAGATGCTGCTCGACATGCTCACGCTATGTTTCGTTGTTCGGATGGTTTACGGGGATGCGCTTAAGCTTCGGGAATGCGCTTGATACATTAGCCGGAAGGAGAGCGGTAGGAAAGCTCGAAAGCCGGAAGGAAGAGTGAAAGAGCTGGATGTCCGAGGCTATGAACAGTGGGAGTTTTTTGTCTTCCTATTGTTGGCGCCGGAGTACACAAAAGGGCAAATGGAAACGTAGGGCGAAAGAGAATGGGAATATGTGGCGATCCATGGAAGGATAGGAGGATAACTTGTTGTAGTTTATATACACTCCTGTCTTTACCATTAGTCAGTTGAGTGCGATGGAAAGAGAAATAGAAGAGAACGAGCGAACTTCCCCACTCACCCCTAAATAGTGTGCTGGTGATCGTATTTTTTTGTGTAAACTCTTGGTGTTTCGCTTTGTTGTCATCGCCATTGCCCCGACGACCTGTTTTGAAAGGGTAATAATATTGTTCTGGAGTCGACTGCGCTGAGACCGGAGTCCCTGTGTCGAGCTGGGAAGCTTTTCTAATATAGGGCCTCCGGACGAATATTCTGCCCCTAGGATACTCCCAAACAATGTCCCTCAGTCACTCAAGAAGCTCCGACAGATGCCTCGGTAGGCATTCGTTGAGAGCATCGGTACAGATGAAAACGTGGGTAACGAAGAAATAACGATCCTTAACATTCACATCAAATCCGCAAGTAGGAGCCCTCTCCACCAATCTTCTTCAAGTTTTGACCTTCATGAAAGACTTCGCGTAGATAATATAGATCGAGATGCCCCCTAAAAATTAGCTGCCTCAGAATAGCTCCCATCATTTCAGTGATTGTCTACTCCTACTAAGCAAGGAGGTTGTAGCACAGGCATGCAACGGTGATATATTCCTTCCTTACCTGATCGCATAGGCTGTCAATCGCCAGGGAACTAGTATTTCTAACGATTAGCCGCAGTCGCTTCTTTCGAAGAATCCCGCTACTTACCCCAGCTATGTCTTCCCCGCTCCCGGATTCCCGGAGCACAACAATAGATCCTTATCAGCTTCACTCTCACCCGACCTCTACTCCCGAAACTCGCTTGTTTCCAACAGACAACTCCCGACGCCGCCCAAGCGGCTGGTGTGCACGCCCTGCTGCCGGGGGAGAGCCAACGCATAATTTGTGCATCCTCGTCGGATTAATTGAAGGCGTGGTTGAAACTGCCTGTTATGCTGCCGCAGTGGGAATTGCCGTTGCTAACGCTGATTGTGTAGGCGTAGTCCGGGCCATGGTGTCCATAATGTGTGATGAATGTGGAAATGGTATGACAATTTTTAGGGGTATTGGGAGAGCCCATGAGCTTTCTGTTACCAGAGTTGAAGAAATACGGTAGGGGAGATGCGGCTCGTGGTGTAACATTACGCGCCTACCATCCAGCCAGCTCCGCCAAGGGAGGGTAACATGACTAATAGACGACAATTTCATGGAAGTAACTTTCCAAGCGAGATTTTCTCCTCTTTGAGTACCTGCTTGCTGGCAGATACATGATTACAAGTTTGCAGGCTGGGGCACGAAGGACTAGGGACTATCAAAGCTGATGGAATACTCAAGGGTTAGTTGGCCGACGCACTGGTTACCGGTATGCCATTGCTATTACCGAGCACTTTTACCTAGAATCTTATGCGGCGAATATGGGGGAACTTGTTTCACACTCTCCCAAAATATTCAAATACATTAAACATGCTCCATAAGCCTTAACCCCCAGAAAAGAAAAAAACCGCTACTGCCTAGCGCTAGATCTTAGCTATTGTAGCGGTTTTATATTTGTAAAATTCTGATTTGGTGAGGACTAGTCCGATTTCAGGCCAGGTCGTTTTGAAGCGAAAGTTTTGAAGCGATTTGCACTAACTTATGTGGCGGCGGTGATTATTGTCAGTTGACAAAATTAATCGCTCACCGTATTTTCGACATCATCACTAAAAGGGGTTTCTCCAGATCGCTTGATACAAACTTAATCTGCTCCGTTCTGCTCCATTCCACTACGTAAAACCCTCCTCTGCCGATCATTACCTCCGCTTCTATTATTGACAATTATTTTCAACAACTATCAACAAGAAAAATCCGAAGTGCGGCTCTGCCGCCTCGACCTTGTGTAAGGGTACTCGAGTAAGTCGGGCATGCAGCGGGTTTTGGGCTTGGCAGGCCTCTCATCCGTTCTCAGTCCGGGTAACCGTGCCCATGTTGACCCCGAAACTTCATGGCCCATAGTTCATCTCTCCCGTCTCTGCTCTACTCTAGTATTGTACAGTGTCTTATGAGGGCAGAATACCAGCAAGACAGTTTCCCGTGATTTAGATGGGCTCTAAATTATGAATGCAAGTAGTAGTAAAAGTGAACTAAGAATACTATAGGCCATTGGGCCTCCTCCTTGTACTCGAGTAGGGTGTAGCGCTATTCGTAAGAGGGGGTTGCCCGTACTGTACGTACCAAGCACGCCTACCGGTAACTTTTATCCCCCACCCATTATGATCACCGGACACCACTCAAGTTTCCCGGTTTGCCCTCTTTTCCGTGCAAATACCTTATCTGCCCTAGAAGTGCGCCCAACTTAGCCCACTCCCAAGACCACTGGCCGGTATTAGGGGGATTTCAAAATCAAGAGTTTGAGATTTCTCGGACGGCCGCCACAGTAGTATGTCACAGGTTAGGATTCATGTCCCACGTAAGTGGCTGCCCACGATAGCCCGCGATAGCGGACGCTAAATATTTAGCCATCATAATAATACTATCTCAGATTCAACAAAATTTATCACTACGATATTATTATTTAGTAAGGGAGCTCAGCCAATGCAGACTGTCATCTAAGAGAAGATATATGATGATACAACTTTTTTTTAAAGAAGGTAAACAAGCCCGGAGGGCACACTGAATAGCCATATAATCTAAGACGCTAACAAACCCCGGTAATCAACAAACTTTTATGCCAAATTTTCATAGTATTTGCCAAATCCCACTTTTTCCAATCCAGCAAATAATTCCGCCACAATGATAGCGAGCCAGAATTGGTGATTGTGAACAACTCGAACCCAATGTTTAGGGTTAGGGTTTTATATCACTAATTTGGCTCCCATCCTGATAGTGTGTAGCACAGGTAATTGGTATTGTGGTATAAGGGATAGTCTGTAAATGGAGTGGATGGTGACTACTTAGTGTCGCCGAGAGAAATTGTCGGGAGGAGGTAGGCCAGCTGCCTCCGAATATGTATAGGCCTTCTTCAAGCTTGGTACTGATTTCTATGATATTGGTATGTATTTTCCCATAATGAGCTAGACTCCATAGTATCGTTCGCAAGATATAAGATAGATATTAACTTAACTGATAACCAGAAGGCGGATCGGAAAACAGATATGAACAAAGGCAAACCAAAACTCGAAGGGAGGGAAAAGAAAAAAAATGATGGAAAAAAAATGACAAAGGAGATAAATAGCCAATAGCCGGTTAAAGCTAGAAAGAACGTCAGCTATCAAAGCCCATTTACATCTAAATTGCCGGAGATCTTACTTACACAATCCTGCTGTTACTAGTTATTTATGGAATGGGAACATTGGTAGTAACGAAGGAAGAATGTAAACGAAAAAAGCTATGAGACAAATGAAAGAAGAGACGATAAAATACCGATTGGTGGGGGAAGAGAGATTTGCCGATGGGGGCGCAGGTTGGGCGTTAAGGTCTGTCATACTAGAAAAAAAAGGATCATCGCCTCTAGATTGCATCTGCACTAGGCACTCGTCCCCAGGCCAGGCGGAGGGCGGGAGGGACGCCGGGCCACCTGGGTCGGCGCTGTCGGGATTAGCATTGTCTCGTTTTAGTAGGGCTCTCGCAATTCGGCTATGTCCTTTAAAGAGAGCTAACGATAGTGGGGTTAGGTTCTTATCCGGCGTGCTGGTTAAAGCATCTGTCCGTTTTAAAAGCATCTTTACCACCCCCTTATGCCCTTTGCCAATTGCCCACGAGATTGGTTTCAGGCCATATGTAGTATCGGCCTGGTTGGGATTGACGTCCTCTCGCTCTAAAAGGATCTTTACAACGCCCTCGTGTCCGTTACTAGCCGCCAACGATAGTGGCGTTTGGCCATAAAAAGCGTCTGCCGCACTGGGATCAACTCTCTCTCGGTCCAAAAGCGCCTTTACCGCCTCCTCATGCCCGTTGTCAGCCGCCCACGAGAGTGGTGTCAGGCCATAAATGGTGTCCGCCTGGTTGGGATCGACATCCTCTCGTTCTAAAAGCACCTTTACTACCCCCTCATGCCCGTTTTCAGCCGCCCACGAGAGTGGCGTTTGGCCATAAAAGGTATCTGTCGTATTGGGATTAACCTCCTCTCGTTCCAAAAGTACCTTTACTACTTCCTTATGCCCACTCGCAGCTGCCAACGAGAGTGGCGTCCGGCCATACCTGTTGTCTGCCGTATTGGGATCAACCTCCTCTTGTTTCAAGAGCATCAGTGCGATCTCGTCAAACCCCTTCTCTGCCGCTAGCGAGAGTGGTGTCTGGCCATAAAAGGTGTCTGGCTGGTCCGGATTCACATTGCCCCTTTCCAAAAGCATCTTTACTACCTCCTCATGTCCCCACCAAGCGGCCCATGAGAGTGGTGTCCGTCCATAGTCGGTGTCTGCCTGATCGGGATTGACGTCCTCTCGCCCCAAAAGCATCCTTACTACCTCTCCATTCCCATACTTAGCCGCCCGTAGGAGTGGCGTTTGGCCATAAAAGGTGTCTGGCTGGTCCGGATTCACATTGCCCCTTTCCAAAAGCATCTTTACTACCCCCTCATGCCCTCTTGCCGCCGCTAATGAGAGTGGCGTCCGGCCATAAAAAACGTCTGCCTGGTCGGGACTGACGTCTTCTCGCTCCAACAGGATCCCTACCACCCTGTCATGCCCGTTTTTAGCCGCCAATGAGAGCGGCGTCCGGCCATATTTGATGTCTGTCGTATTGGGATTAACCTCCCCTCGTTCCAAAAGCACCTTAACCACCCCCTTATTCCCCCTCGCAGCAGCCAACGAGAGTGGCGTCCGGCCATATTTTAAGTCTGCCCGGTCGGGATTGACGCCCTTACATCCTAAAAGGATCTTTACTACCGCTCTATACCCATTTTCGGCCGCCAACGAGAGTGGCGTTTGCCCAGAGCTGGTGTCTGCATGGTCGGGGTCAACATCCTCTCGTTCCAAAAGCATCCTTACTACCCCCTCGCGCCCTCTCGCAGCCGCCCACGAGAGTGGTGTCCGGCCATATTTGGTGTCTGCTATGCTGGGATTAACTCCCTCTCGTTCCAAAAGCACCTTTACTACTCCCTCACGCCCTCTTTCAGCCGCCAACGAGAGTGGCGTCCGGCCGTCCCTGGTGTCTGCTGTATTGGGATTAACCTCCTCTCGCTGCAAAAGCGCCTTTACTACCTCCTCAATCCCACTTGCAGCCGCCAACGAGAGTGGCGTCCGGCCATAAAATGCTTCTTCCTGGCTGGGATCAACATCCTCTCGGTCTAAGAGCATCCTTACCACCCTCGGACGCCGTCTCACAATTGCCCACGAGAGTGGTGTCCGGCCATATTTGACGTCTGCCCGGTCCGGGTTGATGTCCTCTCGTTCCAACAGGACCTTCACTATCTCTTCATACCCCTTCTTAGCCGCCAAGGAGAGTGGCGTTTGGCCATAGTAGGCGTCTGCCATGTCTGGATTAACCTCCACTCGTGCCAAAAGTACCTTTACTACCTCTGCAAACCCATTCTTAGCCGCCAGCGAGAGTGGAGTCTGGCCAGATGTGGTGTCTGCCTGGTCGGGATGGACATTCTCTCGTTCCAGAAGCAGCTTTACTACCTCTACACACCCTCTCGCCGCCGCCCGCGAGAGCGGGGACCGGCCGTCAAGGGTGCCTCTCTGGTCGGGATTGACATTCTCTTGTTCCAAAAGGATCTTTACTATCCTTTCGTGCCCATTCCTAGCCGCCCGTGAGAGTGGCGTTTGGCCATCCCAGTCTCCCTGGTCGGGATCGACATTCTCTTGTTCTAAAAGGATCCTCACTACCCCTTCATGCCCATACCTAGCCGCTCGTGAGAGAGGTGATTGGCCACTTCTACCACCCTCCCTGGGATCAACATCCTCTCGTCCTAAAAACAGTTTTACTACCCCCTCAAGCCCTTTGCCAGCCGCCAACGAGAGAGGCGTTTGGTGATGGTAGGTGTCTTCTGTATTGGGATTAACCTCCTCTCGTTCTAAAAGCACCTTTACTACCCCCTCATGGCCATTCTCGGCCGCCAACCAGAGTGGCGTCTGGCTAAAATAGGTGTCTGCACGGTTAGGATTGACATTCTCCTGTTCCAAAAGAATCTCTACTACCCTCTCATGCCCACTCTTTGAAGCCCACGAGACTGGCGTTTGGCCATCGCGGTCTGCCTTGTCTGGGTTAACATCCCCTCGTTCCAAGAGCACCTTTACTACCACCTCATGCCCTCTTGCAGCCGCCCGTGAAAGTGGCGTCTGGCCATAGGAGTCTGCCTGGTCGGGATCGACATCCCCACGCCCCAAAAGCACTTTTACTACCCCCTCATGCCCTCTCGCGGACGCCAACGAGAGTGGTGTCCGGCCATATTTGGTGTCTGCCTGGTCGGGATCGACATCCTCCCGCCCTAAAAGGATCCTGACTACACCTTCATGCCCCTCCTCAGCCCCCCACGAGAGTGGCGTTCGGCCACATTGGGTGTCTGCATCGTCAGGTTTGACGTTCTCTTGTTCCAAAAGGATCTTTACAACCCCCTCGTGCCCTCTCCTAGCTGCCCATGTGAGAGCAGCACTCCCCGTGCAATCAGTTGCATTAACATCCCATTCTTTCATCTCCAATGTACCAGGAACCATCTCCACGATACCGAGGAATGCGACCCCATGGAGCCCGGTAAATCCCCAAGGCCCTTCCATCCCCTTAAAGTAAGGGGTCCAGTGTCCATCCTTCTTATAGCGCAATAACAGTAGTTGAGCAGATATATGCTCATCAAATCCATCGAGAAGCTTCAGTGCAAGTGCTTTGACACTGTCCGTCATCCCCATTCTTGCGTGGTTCCCCCAGCAACAAGAAGCATATTCTAAAAGTGGCATTGTTAAGGGGGCCGAGTCAAGAGTTGGTGAAAGATCCCAGACAGGTCCAAAATTGAGGTATGTCAAGCAAACCTCAGCAATTGTTGAGTGCGGATTACGGAATAGGGTGGGGTTGCTTGAGAGATGCTCTTGCAGAGTAAAGTGCACCAGTCGGACAGTGGAGAAAGACGCCTCTACTGTTACAAGACCCAGACAGGATGCCAGGAGTGTCCGTAACGCGGGGACGTTTTTCGGATCCAGATCTGCAGATCCCATCTCCACTCCCAGTGCATGACAGAGCTCCCCGGCCCGTAATGGCCGCTGCGAATACAACACCCACATTAGGACTTTCAATCCCAGTGCTGATTTATTTCCCTTCTGTGCTTTCAGTCGTGTTAAAGTCGCCGCGTAGGCATCGCTGAGTCCATTGCCTCGTGCCATCTCATCTAGTTTCTTTCTTCTCTGACTAATTGTCACTTCTCCAAGAATAGCCTCAATATTTAGTGAAACAAGCAGAAATCTACACAGAATTGTTCGTAAGTTTTCATCATCAATAAAGTGAGAAGGCCGATTACTCCTACGCACATGTCAGACATCTTGTCGAGAACAACTTTCACAATATCCGCCCGTAAATTATCGTCCATCGCATCTGGCTCGTCATCTGTGCCTAACCTCATCTCCAGAAAACTCCTGATATCATCCCTGCTAGGACTGATGGGTATCACAATCGCCTCGGGGAAATATCTTTGTAGAGCTGGCTTGACGTGGGGTCTCCCGGTGAGGAATATTCTCGTCTCAGAGGACTCCTGAACGATATCTCTCAGCGCTCCAAGAAGTTCTAGCAGGTGCTTCGGTAGGCATTCATCTAATGCGTCGATACAGATAAAAACTTGTGATAGTGAAGTAATCGCGATCCTCAACATCCGCATCAAATCGGCGAGGAGCAGCCCTCTACCGCCAAACTCGCTCTTCGCCTTTTGAAACGCCTCGCGTACATCGCTTGGGATGCCCCCCCTGCCTACTAGCTGCTTTAGAATAGCTCCCATCATGTTGGTGAGTGTCTGATCTTTCTGAGCAAGGAAGTCGCAGTACAAGCCTGCAACGGCAATATCTCCATCCCCCGCCTGATCGCACAGCCTATCGATCACCAAGGAACTAGTATATCTCACGGTTAGCCATATTCACTTCCTTCGAATGAAAATCCTGCCACTTACCTCAGATACGTCTTCCCCACTCCCGGATTCCCGGAGCAAAACAAGACAGCTCCACCCTCACCTCCCCTCCACTCCCGAAACTCGCTCGTCTCCAAAAACCAATCACCAACACCGCCGAATCGGTCGGTCCGTACGCCTTGATGTCTGGTATTCGGCTCCAATGGAGAGAGCCAACGCATGAACTGTGCATCCTCATCCAATCTATAGATGGTAGTGTTAAAACTGCCTGTCACATTTCCACAATTGGAATTGCCATCGCCCATGTTGATGGATTGTCTGTGCATAGTTTGAGCCATATTGTTCTGTCCAAAATGGTGGCTTGATGTAGAAATGGTAAGGCGACTTGTAGGGGTATCGGGGGAATTTCTAGATTCTGTGAACAGAGCTGAAGAAAACTGGGCGATGGGACTCGCGCAGGGATCTTACCATCCAGCTGCCTCCATCCTCCTTGTTGTGTAATCCTCGGGTATTTTGGGCCTAGTAACACAAGTCCTCACCCGCGTGTTGCTCAAGTGCCACTTCTCCTTTTCGGGGGTGGGCCCGACTTTTTATCTTTGCCCAAAATACTCACTAGATACCACTCGAATTCCCTAGTCTAGCTTAGTCGGCATACAATTGCGACACCTCCTGATGAAGATGTGCCTAACTTTTGTCACCCCAATATTGAAGCTAAGCACCCCCACGCCTTCTTTTGCTTTTGCTTATTTTTAGCTGCCCATGTATGCTGGAAGCATGAGGTTAAGCGCTTGTGTATGTTATTATGTCCTTGGCAGTGTTGAGTTTTACTATGTGTGGGGTTTGGGTTGTGTGCTTCTCATCCAATAATACGAGTTCTAGTCAATCGAACGTTCACGTCTCAGCTCTTTTGCATGAACGAATCTTTCTAGCTTCTTAATTTGGAAAGGACGCTGCAGTGCTCCTATCCCCCAAAGTGGTTTAGCGAGGGCAGTTGCCATAGTGATCCCTTGCCTTGTGGCGCTGACAGGGCATTTTTCCGGTGCCTCATCACAACCAATTTGGTTTATCTCCAAGCCAGCCTCGTTTAACGAGCTTTTGCGAGTACAGTACCGGTACTCGGTATCAAGGGTATCTCGGGTGCGGTAACACAAACTCTCGTCCAGCGTGTTTGCTTGAGCAAGTGCCACTTCTCCTTTCAGAAGTGGCGCCCAACCTCTGCTCTCCATCCCCCGTGATCATGAGGGATCACTCAACTTTCCTAATTTGTGCTAGTTTCCACATAAATTCCCTACCCGTTTTAGAAGTGCGCCCGACTTTTGCTCAAGTTACCCCCAAGCACTACATACTCACCATATAGTGGCAGGGGTGTTCACTATCATGACAGAAAATCCCAAGTGCCAGTGCTTGGTATTTAGCCTTTCCTGATATAATGCTGTTGCAGTGGCTCCAGGGCTTTCCATAGGGATTATGTTCCCTGTTGTATCCCCTGTTAGCCTATATTGGGAGTGATTCAAAGTTATTTAATAAGTCAGTAAACCCTTGGGTACTAGTACAAGTACCCTGCGCTTGGGGGTGAACCTTCTGATGCCCTCCACCGGTAAATACCGTATACCATTGGAAGGGAGTTGCCTTCGCATAGAATCACCATCTTTAGCCCATCATAAATCAGTGGAGGGAAATTAAAAAAAAATTAGAAAGGATAAATAAATGTAGTCAATTGCTATGTTTCTATATTATACTGCTTTTTTTAATGTTTAGAAAGGCTCTCTGTGCGGTCTGTACATGTCCCTCTGATTGCAATTAATTGCCAATTGGCTGTTGCATAAGCAAGAGGAGCGCAAGGTCTTAGCGCTAAATGTTGTGCTTTGTAGGGCCAAGGCAGATGTTACAAGTGCCACCGACAAAGTGAGTAGACACGCGGGATTTTACACCAAAAATGGCCAATTTCTCACCCTTAGTCCAGCACCAACACCACAATTAAAAATAGGATAACTTCATAGAATGTTCAGAAAGCTATTGGCTACTCAACCTCTATTGAAACCTCAAATGAATTTAAATTCCCTGGGGAGTGGTATGCAGTTGAACTTCCAAATTCTGCCAAGACACAGTTTTCTCACCAAAAATGATGGTCTTGGCGCAATTTTCAGGAAATTTTTATTTCCCTTTGCTACTACACCTCAGATAATTTAAATTCACTTGAGGTTTCAATAGAAGTCAAGTAGTCTACAGCTTTTCTGAACATTCTATGAAGTTATCCTATTTTTAATTGTGGTGTTGGTGCTGGAATAAGGGTGACAAATTGGCCATTTTTGGTGTAAATCCCACGCGTCTACTCACTTTGTCGGTGGCACTTGTACCGATAACATATTCCACTGCGTAGCGAGCGCCAGTTTCTCTGGTAAAAGTATGGTTTATATTCACTGTAAACTTCATACTATACAAGTAAAGAGACCATTTAATTAACTGTTAATTACCACCGCGGTATTTTACTAGTGATAGAGAAAAACTTGAGGGCCGTTCTGTTCCCCGTGTTCTCCGGGAGTAGGAGATTATTTCCTACCTACGCGTACGGTCAATATATCCATTTCGTAGGTAGCAGGAGCACTGAGAAGGTATTATGGTGGAAGGTAATTCAGGGACTTTGCTAGCTGCTCGATCTCAAGTTTTATGGGTTCTTTGTTGTGCGCTGCAATCGAAACGAAACGCCAAGAGTTAAAGCAACACAACACAAGCCACACTGATCGCCAACGCGTAGCTTGGAGTAAAAATATTCTCTTTCTCATTCAGTTACTCACTCTCCCTTTCTCACAATTAACTAACCAACTGTAGGGGCAAGAGTATAAACCACAACGAAGTCCTCCTATCCTTCCATCGATCGCGACAGACATATTCGCCTTTTTTCGCGTGTCTCACGATTCCCCTTTCGCGCACTTCCTTGCTAACCAAAGAGAGAAAGGCATCGCAAGGAACTCCCACTCCTCCCAGCTTCCGCGCCGAGCAGCAGACTCTCCGTGTATCTGCCGGTGACTCCTCGTGCATCCGCCTGTTTCGTGGGTGTATTACTTCCGGCGCTGCCTCGATCCCAAGCGCGTAGCCGAAGCTTTTGTCCGAACGATAAACGGATAGGCTGAGCGAGCTGATATTTGTCACGACCCAATGAGAGACTGTGTCCTCGCTTACCCTTTTACACTATTTTCGCAACTATGCTACAACACGACATGCCCCTGAATTGAGTATCTAAGAGTTTAGGCTGTTGGAGGAGTATCTCGACTTCAGCATTGTGAAATTTCAACCGAATCAGACTCATATTGAGCCGCTGGTGAGCCTGCGAAAATCGCAATTTCGAAAGTACCTTTTTCTACGGGCGCTCATCTAAATTCCAGGACTTGGGGGGAAAAAAAACAATTTGCCAACTTGCTCTTCACTTGTTTGCGCAAGGGCCAATTCACTATTAATTGCAGCTAAATTAGCATGGATTGGATCACCGAGCTCCTAGCTATCTGTAGACGACATCTGGTGACAATTGGGATTGAGGATCTTGTTGAGCTATGGGTTTCGTTAAAGGGGGATTTCGCTTATTCTAGTGTGTTTTGACGGGTGCTTCACCCCACCGGCCACGACCTGTGTCCAAGAACGATAGTAACTCCGTTAGCAAGACAGCTAGCCCAACTTGGTGACAGGCATTTCTCAGACATCTAGGAACGGTTCACATCGGAGTTGGCACACACAACAAGCTGGTGCCGGAAAGAGGGGCAACGGGGCGGTATCGATAAAAGAAAGTGCGAGAGTTGCTGTCTTAATTTTTTTTGATGAAAGACTCGAGTGAGAATATGTGATAGCCTCAGCACCCCGCTACTCCTAGTGCTTGTAATGTCGAAGAGTTTCCAAAAAGGACTACATACTAGCAAAATTCATACTTTTTCTTGAAACAAAGTAGTATGCAATAGCCGTTATTTTTGAAAATGCCCCAACACTACAAGTAGTGGTTCATCACATGACATCTACGGTATTTTGTGAGCCCCGAGGGAGGATAAGTGAAAAGCGATCACGACTCCATCAAAGATGGCCTTCCTCTTTTTTTGTTAAATCCTTAGCTTTATTCATGAAGTACGATCGTACAGGAAACGCCTGGCAAGCACCGTCAAGTATTTCCTGAGAGGCCCCGTTGAACCGAAGGAACGATCTTGGCAACGGGGTTCGTGGGCTCCCCTCCATTTTATACCAAAAATTGCTGATTTTAAGTAGACACGACTTGTCTGGAACCAATATAAAATCAGCAAGACCGATGTCATAGTGCGAGCAATTACCCAAGCTTTCTAGGTAGAAATTGTGAGAATTTTCCAACTCTACAATGAGGGCTGAGAGCTTAGGATCCAGATTGGACATGGTTTCAATGTACCTTTTGTACGGTAAACTCATCTAAGATTAAGGTAATAACCTTTTCCCACTATGACTGTCATTCGTATTGCACAATACGCATTAACTAGCGGGGCTTCTCGCTTATGAATGATAATATGTACATAGTTGTAAAGGCTCTGGTAGATTTTGAAAATTTTTGGCAATCGACAAAGCTGGGATTGTGAGAAGCGGAAATGCCTATTGTTGGTGTCAAATGGAGGGGGGGTGTCGACGAATTTTGTCACCGAGATCTTCAAAATACCCATACGAACCGATAAACAGTACTAGGCACGCTCAAACCATCGCTCGTAAGTCTTGTTGGAAGCCGTTGATGCTGCTCGGGATGCTCAGCATATCGCGCGCGCAGAATCTCACGCTTAGATTATCCTTTATCGTTCGCACAAAGGCTTCGGATATGCGCTTGGGATCGGTGTAGTGCCGGAAGCAATGCGACTATCAAAGAGATGGATGCGCGAAGATACGGAAACCGGAACGGAGGTTATGAGCGGTGGGAGTTCTTTCAGTAGTTTGTCTTTCCTTTTGTTAGCATGGAAGTCCGTGAAAGGGGAATGGGGACATAGGCTGAAGAGAAAGGATCAGTGTCGCGATCGATGGAGGACGGAAGGACTTTGCTGGTTTATATATACCCCTACCTTTACCGTTAGTTATTTGCGAGGATGAATGAGAGAGCGAGCAGTTGAATGAGAGAAGAAGTTCACCGCTCATAAGTTGTGCGTTGGCGATAGAAGTCTTTTGTGTTGTCTTAATTCTTGGCGTTTCGTTTTAGTTGTGGCCGTTTCGCCGTTTCGCCGTTTCGCCATCGCCGTCCCCGTCACCATTTAAAACCCCTAGTTTAAGGCGGCCTTGCGGTAACGAGATCTATATAACCACCGGAGCCTCCCCAATCTATTCCTAATAAAAAAGTGGATAATCTCCTCTAGTTGAAATAGTAATCATGCTAACTTCACGTCGATGATACTACTGTTGCTGCCGGTAATGTGGGGTCCACTGCGCCGGCGCTGGAGTCCCGTGCCAAGCGGGGAAACTCCCTGGTATGGGGCCCCCGGTGGGGAATATTCTCGCCCCAGGGTACTTCCGAACGATATCTCTCAGTGACCCAAGAACCCCTGGCAGACGCTTCAGTAGGTGTTTGTCAAGAGCATCGATACAGATGAAACATTGGGTAACAAAGAAATAGCAACCCTCAACATTGGCATCAAATCCGCAAGTATGAGCCCTCTGCCACCAATCTTCTTTTGCCCTTCTTGAGACACTTCGCGTAGATAAATCGGGATGTCCCCCTACCAGCTGGCTGCCCCAGAATAGCTCTCATCATGTTGGTGATCGTCTGCTCCTGTTGAGCAAGGAAGTCGCAGTAGAGGTATGCAGCGGTGATATTATATCTTCCTTCCTTGCTAGATTGCAGAGGCTGTCGATCACTAAGGAACTAGTATTTCTCATTGTCAGCTGTATTCAATTTTGTCAAAGAGTCCCACCACTTACCTCAGATAAGTCTTCCCCACTGCCTGATTCCCGGAGCAAAACAAGACAGCATTATGGGCTCGACACCCACCCCCCCTCCCACTCCCGAAGCTCACTTGTTTCCGAAAGCCAATCCCCACACCGTCGAATCAGTCGGTCCGCGCGCCTTGATATCTGGAATTCGGCTCCAGTGTGGAGAGCCAACCCGTGATCTGTGCAGCCTCGTCGGACTTATAGACGGTGGTGTCGAAACTGCCGGTCACGTTGCTGCAATCAGGATTGCCATCACCGATGTTGACTGATTGTCTGTGCATAGTCTGAGCCGTGATCTTCTGTCTAAATTGTGGTTGAATGTAGAAACAGTACTTGTAAAGCGAATTGTAGGAGTATCGGGGGGTTTTAAATTTTTTTTAACTGAGTTGAGGAGAGGGGGGCGATGTGGCTTGTGGTGTGACATTACCCAAGTACTCAAGTGCCATCTAACCACATGACCAATACGAGAAACGGAAGGATTCCCAACCTAAAGTTGATCATAATAGGCGAGCGAAATTCGCAAGAAAGCTGCCTGCTAGGGTTAGCTCCTGACGATTAGTTGCCAAGGGTCGTTGTTTCTGCCAAAGTTTTTACTTTTTCGAGGGAAAGAATTTCCTGTACAAGTTACCGGAAACAAGAACCTGAACTTTTTGTCCAATCACAGCATCAACGACCATTTAAGTTAAACTTCAATGGAGCCCGAGTACACAGTTGCCAGCCTCAAGAGGGAAGTATCCCTTTTGCGAGAGAAGCTCACGAAGGCGGAATTAAAGCTAGCTTCGGCGGAGAGAGAAGAGATGTTGGGAAGAGCAGAGAGAGCTGCTCCTTTTACGACTAGGAAACCGACTACGATGGGAGAGTGGAGACCAGCAACTCCGGCTAGTGGGAAGAGAGGGATAAAGGAGATGGTGGATGAGGTGGTTGAGGGGAAAAAGAGGAGGATGGAGAGAGGGGGGAACCCGTTTGACCCTGTGGAATTGAGCGGGAAGAGGATAGTGATGGGATTAAAAGTGGGTGGTGTGTTGTGGTCTGTCGGGATTGGTGGAGTTGTGGAGGCATTGGAAGAGGCGGGATTTGTGATTTCTGACGGTGCCAGGTGGTTGGTTGATGAGAAGGAGAGGGTGAAGAGGGAAGAGAAAGGGAAAACGTCATCGACTGTGGTGGCATTTGTTAGGGGTGAGGCTGAGGCAACGAGGCTGGTGAAGCAGGGGTTGTGGGTTAGGGGTAGATGGCAGGTGGTCAGAAGGTATGAAGCAGTGCAGCCTATACGAAAACAATCCGGATGGGTATGGGTGAGAGAGAGGATGGACCAAATCATGACTAGCGAGAGTCATGCGTTGAGGAAGGTGTTGATGACAGTGGAGGGATTGAGATGGGTGGTAGTTGAGATGGGTAAGGAGGTGAAGGAGGTGAGGAGGGATGTGGCGGAGTATGTGTCGAAGGGAGGGGATAGGAGAGACTGGAGGAGATTGCTGGGAAGGGAGAGGGATAAGGACTTGGTGGAAGGTTTGGTAGGAGTAGAGCAGGTGGTTGGAGGAGAACATGATTTGAGGAAGGTGAAGTTCGTGAGTAAAGTCACGACGGAAGGAGTTGGTAGTTGGTTTCCTACAGTAGTGGAGGATCCTCAGCCGGTTCAGGAGGGGCCAGCCATTGCAACTGACCCACCCGGTATGGGCTGGAGGGGGTTCACAGTCAAGAGAGGCGGGAAGAGGGGTGTGGTGTTTAAGCCTTACACAAGGCAAGATTGGGAGAGGGAAAGGATGGACGAGGGAGACATGAGTTGAGCAAGAGGTGAAGTGGGATAAAGGGCAAACAGACTAAGTTGCTATAAAAAGCCCTTATGTTATTAGTTAGGTAGTATAAGGAGTATCAGCTAGCTAGTACAATAAAAGTGTGAAAAAAAAAAAAAAAAAAAAAAAAGAACCTGAACAACCTTGATTGCTCTTACAACAACAGCCCCACCTCTTGTGACAAGTCACATTCCGGGGTCTGACCAATGAAGTTCCTTGGTGCCTATCTCACGATGGCTTCAAGTCTTTAATTCCATTAGGATAGTTTTAGTTTTCATCCTGGAATCAATATTTATTTATCTCTTCCTTGATATTTTTCTCGGTTGTCATCTCGGCTAACTGGTTTACTATTGTATCCCGACTTGCTAGACATCTTTACGGTTTTCCTTCACCGTTCGAGTCCCGTTTACGAGCCTATGTTGTGTACGGCAGCGGAAAATTTAGAAAAATCTTGGTGCGGGGTTGTGGCCGTGGTGGCGTTGGGAGTGGAGTTGAGGCGGTGGCGGTGGTAGCGTGGGGATTGGGTTGAGGTGGCTCCGTCAGGCGTGGCGCAAGGGCCGAAGGCTGTGGCTGATGCTGTGGCTGACCCTAGTAAGGCAATGGGGCCTCGTGGATATTGATGGTGGGAGTTGGTGGATGACGCGGGACCAGGCGCGTCTAAGAAAAAGGATTGGTGGTTAAAGTTTTTAATTTGGCGGGGTGGAAGCGGGAGTGAGGTGAGCGACGCGACCCATTGCAAGTGGCGTAACTCATGGTGCATCTCTGGGAGCGGTAGTGTGGGGTGTGGATTGGGATCGGAGATGGGCCTGTGTGAGAGCTGGCCCGAGTAGTGGTTGTGGATTAGGAGGTTGGGTTCGGGTGTTTAAAGGGGATGATGGTTTTTGATTGCCGGGGG
>QOVD01001606.1:0-11233 GCA_003521225.1 Tuber microsphaerosporum | reverse complement strand
AAAAACAGACGGGTAGTTAGTCACAAACCATCTCCTCTACACCTCCGGCGATTGAAATCTCAACACCAGGAGAAGTTATCGTCAACCACCCTCCTCCCTCTCCCCTCTTCTGATGGCCTAGCTGCCTAGGAGGGTGACGCTACTACCCCCCTCTCCCCTCTGTTCCCCTTCTGATGGCTTTGCTCTCGGGCAGTCTTTGTCTAGGGGGTTCATGGTCGCTCTTCTTTCCTTCCCCGCTTTCGCTTTGCTGCCCTCGCTTAGCGTTTGCACACAGTCGGCAACCCCTCTCTCGTCAACGGCCTTCTGCAGTTTTGGGCTATCGGTGAAGTAGTGGCCCCGGTGGCTCTGCTCCCTGGTATTGCACTCTCTCCTGGGAACTCTGTTTGGTACGGTCGGCATCGTCGAAAAGCTGTGATCTCGTTTCGGTCGGTCGGTCTCGCACTTCTCGATTGGGTCTACCCCTCCGCTCCCCTCTCTCGTGGCCTCAGGCCTCCCCTCCACTCCCGGTTTCGTCCAGTTGCTCTGTTACAGCTACAATCCTCTCCTTGGCTGGTATCCTACTACTAGGTGGGTCCTCTCGCCCCACTCGGCACTCATCCCCTGGGGTACCCCTCTTGGTTGGGCACTGCCCTCCACCTCCTCCAGGTCCCTGTCCCTTCTGACTGGCTGCCCTCAGGATCTGTCATTGCTGAGTGCGTGGCAGTAAAATTGGTCGGTTGTACTGGGTTCATACCTACCGCCTCTGCCCCACGGGGTATGTACATCTCTGGGCCCGGTGTTCCGGTAGGTCCTTAGAGTATTTTCCTTACGCCGGTATCAGGAAAATGTCGGAGGGGCGTCCACGGAGGTCCTGAACGCTCCTGGTCCACCAAGCGGGGTTTTGGTCCCCGTGGTCCTCCTGGTCCACTCTGATCCGCCCTAATCCAAATTTCCGAAAATTTTACCGAAAATGTGGACCACGGTGGACCAGGTGGGCCGTATACATTTTCCTGATGCACACGTCTCCGCTACGCTGGCCTCGTCGTATAGATCTCTCACTGAGTGTCCTTCTGCCCCTGTGCCGGTCTATAAGGCCCAGGTATGTCTAGCCCTTGTGTGTGCCGGGTTCGATGGTATATCCTACGGTTTGGTATTGGCGGTCACTTTCTAGCTGGGCTTGAAGTCTTCTTTGGTTGGTATATAGGTTTCTCACCGTCATTTGGGTTTTCTCTTAGTGGGCTGCACTTCTGTGGAGGGTTTTTGGTTCGTTGTATTCTGGCCTGTTGTTTCCTTTGTAGTTTCTACCCATAGTACCGGGCTACTGTATCTTAGCCGAGGCGGAGCATGTTCAGGCTGGGTCAGAGGGTTTTAGCATTGGGGGCACAGGATGGACAGTAGTTGGAGGTTTTTAGCTTACATACCTTGGGGTGAAATGGCTTTCGTACCTAGTTAGTTCTTACTTAGCAAACGAATAAAATGGATAAAAAAAGAAAAAAAGAAAAGAACAAAAAACAGAGGGGGAGTTAGTCTGCACAGGTCTACAACCACACTACATGCCGCTCAACTGGCGCACACCGCACCCAACCCCCCCGGTCAGGAATCACCTCCCGGTAGACGCCCTGGCCCACATCGCCCTCCTCCTCCTCCAGGGGCTATCCTTTGCCCCGCTAGCTGCTCCTCACCTCCTTCCTCTGGTCCCTCCCCTACCCGACCACGCGGCAATGCGATCTGCATACTCAGCCCTTAAAGGCAAAGCCAGGCTCCTGCTTCTCAAAGACTGGCGTGCCCAATTTCCGCCCCCCTCGTACAACACCTACCCCCTGCCGCTCTCCCCTCACCCTTTTATGGGCCTCGGGAAGTTCATGGCATGGCGCATCCACCAAATGATGGCCCAGAAAAGCTACCTCGCCGCCCACCCTAGATGGTTTGAAGCTGACCGCCACCCCGACTGCACCAGGTGCGGCCAGGAGGCTGAGACTTTCAGCCACGCTATTCTTCGCTGCTCATCCTCATCGGAGACCAGGGCCTGCCTACTCCAAGGTATGGATCGGGTCAATCAGGACTCCCCTCTCTGAACCTCGCTCGATCTCTTCCTCTCACTGTCGGCGTTTATTAGTACGGCAAGAATCAACTACCCCCCTGGCCTTGCCCCCTCCCCCAATTTATTTTCCGATATTGTTTTTCCTTCCTCTCTATTATCCATTGTTAGGTTGACGTTTGATTCTTCCCCTCCTCATCCCGTTTAGGGAACCGGGTATGATTTTTCTTTCAAGTTGACTGGTTGGTTTCGACTAAGTTGATAAATTTCTCTCATTATGTTTCTTTAAGGACGTTGGGCTTCAGTCGTAGCTCAGTTATATTGGAGATTGGTTATGATTTTCTTTGTAATTTGCGTTTGGATTTGAGGTTTTGTTTACACCATAGCTAGCGCTGCATGCGAGTTCTTGTACCTTAACACTGAATACATGATATAAAAAAAAAAAGAAAAAAAAAAGAAAAAAACAAACAGAAGGGTAGTTAGTCAGTTTGCCATACATGGCGTCCCCCTTGCCGCCGTCCTGGATACTAACCAGGCACTACTCCCCAGACTGAAGGAGTCCATCGAGAACTCCAAATGTCTCACTATCTCCTCCGCTTGTTTCCTCAAGCCCAACCCGGTAGCGAGGTCTGCCAACAAAACCGTGTGCTCTGTTGTGGTCACCGTCTCCCCCGATGTGGCTGACAGGCTGATCTCTCCCGCCTTTGTCTGGCTTTACGGTGGCAACCGTAAAGTCGAAAGAGCATTTTCCTCCTCACTCATCAACCAGTGTTCCAAATGCTGAAAGTTCGGCCATGTCTGGCAGAGATGCCAGTCCCCCCACCCGGTATGCCCCCTTTGCTTCCTTCATCATACAAAGAACCAACATCGCTGCTCTAATCCTACCTGCCCCAAAGAGGGCCACCTCCGAGCAGTGCTTAACTGCTGTATCGCCTCTCCCGCCAGATGCCCCAATTGCGGGGAAAACCACTCCGCCGCCTACAGGGACTGCTCCGCAAGGCCTGTGCCCCTCCCGGCTGCCTCCCCGCATGGCTCCCAAAATGAAGACCAGCCGACGATGCCATGGACTCAATGGACTTGGCAGAAGACCCTGCCGCCCCTCAAGTCCGCATGCCTCCTCCTCCCGCATCCCTCCCCGCTCAGGCCCCTGGCACCCCGACTGGCCCTCCCGCGGCTGGGCTCGGCCCAGCTATAGACCTCACCACCCCCATGGCAACTAGGCCCCAGCCCTTGCTGCCTAGCAGCAGAGACTCCTCCAGACAAGGCCGCGCCCCCCCCGAGGACGAGCCAAGTCCCTCAGTCTCATCTCTCGACAGGTCAGCTTCGCGCTGGTAAAATGTCGCACACCATCCTCAATGGGCAGGCGGGCTTTGCCTCCCACAGCCCCTCCGGTAAGTTTTCTTCCTTAACACTTGTTCAACACAACTGCCTCGGGAGCTGGGATGTGTTTCTTTCCTTGTTTAATTCATTTGTGTCTGCCAAACTGCCTCCTCTTATTGTTGCACTTCAGGACCCTTCCGTCTGGAGAGGTCGTCTTCCTTTCTTTGTTGGGTTTAAATCCTTCTGCCCCCCCAAAGGGAAACCAAAAGTTGCGTTTTTTGTGGCTATTAGTTTTCTTTCCAGCAATATTGTTCTTCCAAAGTTTACAAATAGAACCGACTTCATCACCCTCTCTCTCAACGGAAAAAGGCTCTTTGACGTCCCGATCGACAGAGTCGACATTGTTAACATATACAACTTGTGGGCAAATTCTTCCTTAACTAGAATAGTGTCGCCGTTGGTGGCCCTTCCCCGTCCCCTGCATCCAACCCTGGTGGTTGGCGACTTTAACATCCACAACCCTGGGCCAGACCCGCTCAGATCCTTCAGCTCTGACGAACTCTCCACCTCCCTTCCCTACTTCCTGAGAGCCACTGACCTAGGTTACTCCCTCCTCAACGAACCTGGTGTGTACAGACGATATCCTTTTTGTAACGGCCCCACGGGGTGGTTCCGTATTTCGATTGGGTCACGATACTAGCTCTATACCAAAGGGCGGTATCTAACAAGACTAAGTACCGGAGGCTTAGACTAAGTTGTTGTAACGAAACTTCTTACTATATCGCAACTACTAAAGTAGTTCCTATAAGAAGGCGTTTGGTGTACCTAACTGAATACTAAAGATTCTCGAAGGGAACTGAAAAAGTAACTGTTCAACCAAGTATATTGAAAACTCTGTCTGTCGAAGTCTGCCTTCTCTAAGTCCGGAGAATAGCAGGTCTTAAATACACTTATCAGGCAATCCTGTGCCTTGCTAACAAACAACAATAAGACTCCGAAAGTGGTAGCCTTGAAACTCCTTAGGTCTCAAACCTAACACATAGTGAGTATCAAACGATACTAGAAACCAAACATAAAACATACTGAGTATCAAACAATACTCAAACCCAAACATAAAACATACTGAGTATCAAACAATACTCGAAACCAAACATAAAACATATTAAGTATCAAATAATACTCGAAACCATAGTAACTCAGGTACCTGTACCGGTTACACCCCGAAAACAAAATAAAACCCATATTTCAAAACATAAAAACTCAAACATCATTCCTCACTATCGTAAGCAGTATCCAAATGCGGTTCCCAAAACCCTTTGTCAACCGAAGGTTCAATAACATGAGGTTCAAAACCATCCCTAATAGGAGAAAAACAAACCGTAATATACCCAGAAAAAACAATAGGAAATTCATCTCCTGGCATGTTGTCAGTCCACCATGCCTGCACCATCCCCATCGAGTTTTCTAGTCCTTCGATAGGTTCCCAAGAGTTCTCGCTTGCTGGATATCCAATCCATTTGACCAAGAATTGGTCTCGTCCATGCCTCTGCCTATGATCCAGTATCGTTTCCACTTCCCATTCCTGTTCTTCGTTGATAAGGATAGGTGCTGGTTTAACATGGGTCCTGCCGGGGAATCGTTGGTTATCGTTAGAGTGGTAGGCTTTGATGACTGAACAATGAAACACTCCTTTCTGCCGGCGGTATATCCTTGAATCCATACTGACTGTGTAGTTCTGTGTATGTTCATCGTATTCCAATACCGTAAAGGGTCCTCGCCATCGTGGTTGTAATTTCCTTGATCTTCCAGATTCCGTCGCAAACTGGTTCCCATATACCATGACCATTCCTCCTACCTCCACTTGCTTATGCTCTTTTCTCCTCTTAGCTGCCACTCTGGCAGACCTCACTCTTGCCAACCTCAATGCTTGGTAGGCCGCATTTCTGATCTCCTGATGTCTGTTGTAGTAATCGTCAGAGGCAGGGACTGCAGAGGGGTAGGTTCGGTAGGTATCCAGTAGAGGATAGTCTCATCCATATACTGCTTTATATGGTGACATGTAAATAGTATCTGAATGTCCAGCGTTAGAATATGCTGTCACTTCAGGAAGGGAGGAGAGCCAGTTGGCTTGGCGGTTGTTGATAACGTTCCTCAGGGCAGTTTTAAGTTCCCTGATTTTTCGTTCAGCTTGCCCATTGTTTTGGTGGTGGCCAGGCGCAGCCATGATGTGTTCAACCCCCATGGTCTTGAGGGTTTGTTTCCAGAATTTGGAAGTAAATCGTGGGTCAGCATCACTGACAATCGATGTAGGTACTCCATGTGGCGTAAAAATATAGTGCCGGAGTAGTTCCATGGTGGTTACTGAAGTAGCATTAACTGAGGTTGGGATTAGCCTGCTATATCCCACTGCTCTATCCACTACAACCAATACCGAGTCCTTATCCTTTAGCCTGGTAAAGGGTCCCATGAAATCGATAGCATAACTGGAGAATATCTCTGAGGGGAAAGGGAGGGTAAGTGCTTCGCCTTCCGGTAGGGTATTGCGTTCCTTATTTACCTGGCAAAGTTCGCATTGCCTGACAAAATCCCTAAAGTCCTTCCTCATTTCTGGCCAGTAAATATACTTGGTAGCATATCGTAGGTTGCGGTCTGCGCTGTGGTGTCCCTTGTTGTGTATCTCGCTAATCATTAGTTCCCTAAGTGTTTCTCCATTGGCCCCATGTCCTTTTGGTATGTAGAGGCAGTCGTCTCCTCCTCGAGTGGTGGCATATAGTAGTCCATTACGGATGCGGTAGTGTTGCATCTTTCCTCCTCAGGATCTGTTGTTGGAGTCCTGGGCCAATTGGTAGACTAGGTCGTTCCTGTATCCTTTGATCATCTGTTTCCGCCAGATGGATTCCATATCATTCACAGCTTGTGTGATATCCCTCTCGTCCACCACCCTCTGCCATCTCGAGATCTCGTCCTCTTCTTCCTCTGGTATATCATTGTATACCTCATAGAGGTTTCGTTCGTGGTGGGGTAGCCTAGGCGGATCAACGACAGGAACAATGTTATAGCTTGCTAATCGCCCTCCACAGAGGGGCTTGGTAGTTGGTGATCTTCGGGCCTAATGCTCTGGGCAGTCAGGGCTTTCGCATAGGATAGCGGTGGTTGTGCAACCAAGGGCTTCATGTAATCATTTCTGAATCTTCGATCGGTCCAGCCTGGGTTGAGTCGAGAAGATTTCATCATGTTCAGTATCCATGTCCTCATCCTTATCGAATGGGGGAGCAGTAGCTGGCGGGCTGCTGCCTGGGAACCCACTATAAATCTTAGTAGGTGGCTTCAATTCTTCGTGATCAGGGCATCTTGGTATATCGCAGAATGACCAGTGTATAGCTGAATGATCTATTTCTTCCTGGCTCCTATTGCTGCCGATACTCCTATAATCATCCCAATCATTAATAGGAGGATATTCTCGGTAGTCCTTGAATTCGCATTCACTGCTACAGCTATCGTGATCATGAATGTACTCAACTGGTAGGCTTTCATATCGAGACATATTGCTCGACAGGTATTCTGTGTAAAGAGCAATAGGTTGGTTATCGGAGGATAGTAGAGGGTTGGATTCTGGTTCTTCTTGAGTAGGATCTTTAGCGTAGTGAGGATATTCGTTATTGTTCACATAAAGGCATGATAAAGCGTCAGCTAAATAGTTCCATTTTCCTGGCCAGTATACTATTTCGGTGTCATATTGGCCTATGAATCCTCTCCAAAGTAGCTGCTTCTTGGTTGGTGTTTTGCTTGTCTTCAGGTGCATTAGGGGTTGATGGTCTGTGACAATCGTAAACCTGTTTCCTGCCAGGAGGTGGTGGAGTGCTGTGAGTGCTTCCACAATCGCTAATGCTTCCTTGTCTGTGGTCCCATACTTCATCTGGGCGTTGGAGAATGTCCTACTATGTAATGCTGCCGGTCTTGCAGTATCAGCTGTTTCCACTTGTCCTACCCATGCTCCAACTCCAGTGTCTGATGCATCGGTGATAACCCATATTGGTAATGCTGATTCATAGTGTAATGGTTTGATAACCTCGTTTTGTGCAACCATTCGCTTAACATTTTCCATAGCTTGGTCATATGTTGCGGTCCACACAAACTGTTCTGTTCCAGTAAGCGCCGTGAGAGGTGCAGTTATCGTTTCTATGTGTGGCAGGAATTGGCTGATATAGTTAACAGTACCGAGGAATTCCTGCAGTTGCTTTTTATTCTGAGTTGTAGTCCATTCTTCAATTTTCGTTATCTTCTCAGGTGATGGCTTTAGACCTTCTTCGTCAATTATGTGTCCTAGCACATCCATATTGGTGCAGAACAATTCTGATTTCTTCCTGCTTGCATAGAATTTCGCTTCGTTGAGCTTATCGCAAACCTCTGATAGGTGTTTTAGATGGTCTTCCTCTGTATCGGAAAATATGAGTATATCGTCAATATAATCCCACACAAACTTTCCTAGGTAGTTAGCGAATATGTCAGACATTATGCGCATGAATGTTCCTCGAGCATTCATATCTCCTTGTAGCATAACCTTGCTGACGAAACATCCAAAAGGTGACTTGAAACCGTTCTTATCCACATCCTTTGGTTCTACTCTTGTTTGGAAATATGGATCGCTAAGGTCTATCTTGCTTCGATATCTAGCTCTTGCTAGTGAATTCAGGATCATCCTCTGGTTTGGAATCGTTTTATCGTCCTTAATGGTTATATCATTCCTTGCAGTGAGGTCAACCAGTGGCCTCATGCGTATCTTATCCTTCTTTTCCTGGGCGAACATAGGTGCTGCTCCGTGTACTGCCTTTCGTTCGATAATCCCGCTTTCTATCTTTTCTTCTATCCACTTTCCGAGGTCTGCTATCCACTGTTCTGGAATTGAATAGGTTGGTAAACTCCTTTGTTTCCTTCCTGGTTTGAGTCTGATCTCATGGTTTATCTTTCTGAGTGGTGGTAATCCTTCTGGTATAACTTCTGGGAATACCTCTGGGTGTTGTTCCATAATAGTTTCGGTACTAACTATGGCCGCTCTTATGTTTCCGCTAGTAGGTGTGCAGTTAATCCTAACTTTCTGTTTTGGAAACACTATTGCTAACTTGCCACCTTCGATTGTAGCTTGGTGTTGTTTGAGGAATGGCATTCCTATAAGGGCATCATATTTCGCTAAGTTTCCAACGATCATTTTGTTGCCTTTGGCATTGAGCTTTGCTACTGAAAGGTCGACGATACATTCCCAATGGCTCTCTGATCAAGATCCTTTCATAGCCATGTGTATCTTGGTAGGTTTTTCCATTTCTGTACAGGGAATACCGTGAACAGTGACGAAATTTGCGCTTATCAGGTTGGCTCCTATCGTTCCTGTATCAAACAGGACTCTAACTTCTTTCCCATTGATAAATATGGCTCCTTCTAGCGCATGTTGTGCTTTGATTATGGCGGGTCAGGTTGCTTTAGCTGATGCGTAGCTTGCGATCTCAAGAGAGTTGATAGAGACTTCGTCGTATTCGTCCTCTTGTTCCGCTAAATTGGAGGATGCTTCCTTCTTAACCTTCGTCTTTCCTTTATCGCTTTTGCTTCGGCAGTCTTTTGCTATATGCCCTTTTCCCCCGCAGGTGAAACAGGCTCCTTTATCCTTTCGGTCCTTGATCTTGGAGGGATTAGTTTGTTTGTTGAACCCTTTCTTAGGTTTTCGATCCTGTTTCTGGTCTCTATAGTTGTGGTCTTTCTTCTCATGCTTGTCTTTTCCATACCCTCCAGTGCTTCGGTTGATAGCATCTAGTCTTTCTGCAGTGGCGATAATTTCTTATATTGATTCATTGCCTTCATATCGAGATTCCACATCTCGTCGCAGCTTTGAGTGCATACATGTGAATAGTTGTTGGATAAAGGCATAATCGCTAATGGTGTTAGTAGGTAATCGTGACCTGTGCATGAGTATATCTGTGGCAACAGTCGCGATTTCGTGTACTTTGCCATTCTTGACTTGCCGTATATCATGGAACTCTCTCTAGGTGTTGTCTTTCTGTTTTGATGATTGAAATCGTTCCCTCAGATAGGTGATTAATATGTCCCTGGTGATATCTTCGCCATATAGTTCTGCAGCCTGTAATGCAGCTTCTTGTGCTCGCCCTTCTGTATATAGGATCCAGTAGTTCCCTGATCCTTCCGCGCTCTGTCGTACTCCATGAAGGCGTAGGTAGAGTTGGACTGAGTTGTACCATCTGTCAAATGCTTCTGGTTTGAGGTCGTCACCTTCGCCGGTAAACTTCCTTGGAGTTGGTACTTTGATGCTTAGCTTCGCTGTTGTGGCTGGGCTAGGAGTGGGACTTGGTGGCCTATTGCTAGGACTTGCACCTTCAGAAATTCTGTCTGAATCACTGCTACTGTCTGAATCGTCAGGGTCGTTCCCTGGTGCAGCTTGGGTTGGAGTAGCCTTTGTAGGTGATTCCGGAAACCCGCCTGGGGTTGGTGTTCTTGCCTTCTCGAGTTCCTTTGATGATTCCGCTAGGATTTGCTGAGCTTCGTCCCTGGATAGCTGCCTGGCAGCTTCGTCGATTGTGAACTCTTCCTTTGAGGCTTTGGTGAATCGTCCTTGGCTCTCTCTGGCCGGTCTCTTTCCTGCTCGCTTAGATGCCTTGCCCCTACTTGGTTCTTGAGACTGCGAAATCTTTATAACTTGTTGAAGTTAAAAAAATGTAACGGCCCCACGGGGTGGTTCCGTATTTCGATTGGGTAACGATACTAGCTCTATACCAAAGGGCGGTATCTCACGAGACTAAGTACCTGAGGCTTAGACTAAGTTGTTGTAACGAAACTTCTTACTATATCGCAACTACTAAAGTAGTTCCTGTAAGAAGGCGTTTGGTGTACCTAACTGAATACTTAAGATTCTCGAAGCGAACTGAAGAAGTAACTGTTCAACCAAGTATATTGAAAACTCTGTCTGTCGAAGTCTGCCTTCTCTAAGTCCGGAGAATAGCAGGTCTTAAATACACTTATCAGGCAATCCTGTGCCTTGCTAACAAACAACAATAAGGCTCCGAAAGTGGTAGCCTTGAAACTCCTTAGGTCTCAAACCTAACACATAGTGAGTATTAAACGATACTCGAAACCAAACATAAAACATACTGAGTATCAAACGATACTCGAACCCAAACATAAAACATACTGAGTATCAAACAATACTCGAAACCAAACATAAAACATACTGAGTATCAAACAATTCTCGAAACCATAGGAACTCAGGTACCTGTACCGCTTACACTTTTGATACAGTAGGCCGCCCCTCAGTGCTTGATCTGGCAATTGCCTCAGCAGATCTCGCTACCTTTTTTATCTCCTGGCATACTTCGCTTCCTTCTACCGGCTCGGACCACGTCCCAGTCTCAATTACCTTCGCCCACCCGGCCTCCAGCCAACGGCCCCCAACTCCATTCTGGACTAAGACAGACTGGCCCACCCTCCAACCCCTCCTAAAAAACTCCAAGATCCCCCCCCTGCCAGAACGCCTGTCGCGCTCCTCCTTTGAGGCCTGGTTCGACTTCCACCTCAATGGGCTAACGGCCCTCCTCACAACTCACACGCCGAGAATGCGGCCCTCTCCCCAGGCCAACCCTTGGTGGACCCCCCTACTCTCAATACTCAGAAAGAGTTCCACAATGCTACCCGGAAAGCACGGAAAGGCGACGCACCCCCAGCCGTCGAAGCAGCCAGAGCGTCCAAGAGGATCTACTTCAAGGCGATCAAGGCCGCCAAAGGTGTCCACTGGCGCTCCTTCCTAACCTCCGCCACCCCTAGGTCCATCTGGACTGCTAAGAAACTTGCCCTCGGCAAGGCCCCCCCACGCTTCCCCTAGCTTCCCCGTGCTGACTC
>QOVD01001600.1:0-10152 GCA_003521225.1 Tuber microsphaerosporum | reverse complement strand
GGGGGCGAAGTCCACTTTCCACTGGGAGAGGAGAGATTGCCTAAGGAGGAGCTTAAGTCGTTTGTATGCCTTGGCCATGAGGACGGGGTCCGGGAGGTGGACAACGGAGTCGGGGAGGTCGGTTCTTATCATCGGGAGGAAAATGGGACAGTCGAGTGCCATATAGGCATCGTGTACTATTGAGTCCAGGGGTAGATGCCTTCTGCACCTCGTTGGCGGGGTTGCCCAGTTAAGGGGGAGATAGTTTGGTTGGAGTCCGGTGGGGATAGTTTAAGGGCTATAGGGGATGGAGTTATACCGATATATAGGTTTGCGGATATGCACATTTACAGGTATGCTCCCAGGAGAGAGACCGGTATATGCCATGCGACTTTGTGGTTTCCAGCAGTTTAGAACCTAGTTTGCTTTGTATCATAGGTACGGGATCGTAGAGTATTGTGTAGTACTTGCGCCTATTCATGTTGAATATCTGCGCGAGATTGGCTGTATAAAGGATGAGTCGTTAATGTATTAACACGACTTCAATTAGGAAGGTTATCCATTAACCTATGGATATTAAATGCAATATTTGATCTCATCCAAGGAATCTAGTACATTCGTAGCACCTTATCCCAAAGTATGACAAAGTACCTACTCGCCACCGGGGTCCAGTAACAGTCAAGTAGCAAGGTGCGTTCAAACTACACATTTTACTCGGTCCCGACCTCAACATTCCTATACTCTCCTATACTCGAGAAGATAATACCTCGAAAGTGCTCAGCAAACCCCAAATTCCTCCTACACAGAACTCAATTCCCTATAGAAACCGCCGGATCAGCAGTCCCTACGAAACCCTTATTTTCTTTAAAGAACACCTACTTGTACCCACCAGTAAGTTTCGGCAACCCGGCTACGGAGAAATCCTCATTAACACGCCTTCGGACCCACACACTCTCTATGCACCTACCCACGGCCACCGCCGTAACTCCAGCTCTTAGAGTCGACCCAAAGACAGTCCTAGCCTTGGCCTTCATGCCGCAGAGTTTCCCGCCCACCGCCTCGTACCAGGAGGGCTCTAGGGTACGGTAAATTTAGTGTCTTGGTGGGCCTGGCCCAAGATCCGAGAGCTCGAGTTGCTGACAGTAGGTGCACCCTCCTTAGCTGCAGGAGAGGGTTAGTTTGGCAGCTAGAATAGGGAAAGGGATGGGATATGGGGTGTTACATTGGTGTCTTGGGGAGGAGGACGCCCCAGACTGTGGGACACCTAGCCCTAGAGTGTTGGTGCTGGGGGCTGCGCTATGATACTAAGAGCAACAGCGCCAGGGCAGTACCACCAGGAGCAACAGCGCCAGGAGCATTGGCACCTCTTAGGGCTAGGGCTAGAGTCGAGGTAGGAACTGCCCATGTTGGTACGGAACGGGGGAGAGCTGAAGCAGATCTAGCCGGTGGCTGGGGTGAAGCCTGCGGGGAGGGAGCCGGGAGGAGGCCGGCAGGAGATGCACTAGCGGCAGGCGGGGTAACCGAGTCAGCAGGAGCAGGAGATAGAGTAACCGTTGAAGCTGTTTTTGGACGGCAGCGGGAGCTTGAGACACTGAAACAGAACCGACTCGACTGGCTATGCCGAATAATTTCGGTGCAGTGGTCGTGAGAAACGTTGCTGAAGCGACGAAGGAGAAAGTGCTTGCTTCAGAGTGGGAGTCCCTCTCCGTTAAATGGGATCTTAAGGGTGGCATCGTGTGAGGAGCTTATCAATTAGTTAGGAAATATAGTTGTAGACAGTTTCTTGCCAGTTGGAGCTCTTCCGCTCGAATCCCAAGTAAGAATTGCTGTCGTGATCTAGCAAGGTGGAAATTATGCTATAGCTACTTGGGTCTTCACTTTATCAAAACCGAAACTAATACCGCCCCCAAAACCGAAATCCCTTGTTGTTTGAGGGGTACCTCGTGACATACCACTCCTCACGGCGCCCCGGGACAGTACCAACTAGCCTCACGTCAAAAAACCACAATCATAGATAATCACTCGCCCAATTCTACCCTCAGAATTCTCCTTCTCAATCTCACACACCCCCCTAAGCCAAGTCTTTGCTGGGTAGGCAAAACAGAGCTTAGTAGATTCCTCAGGGAGCGCCCAGTCGGGTAGACTTGAAGTGGTACTCCTACTTTTGCTCTTATGGCAGGCGTGAGTGGGATCTTGGCCGGGAGCTAGGTCAGAGTTAGTCATAAGAATTCTCTCAATGAGACAAAACGTGTACAGATAGCGCCTTGCTCGGGCTGCGGCTCGAGGCCAAGTTTCCAGAATTGGGCTAGAATGTAGTTCTAGGGGATTTAGTGCTTAAGTTCTAACCGCTAGACTGTATTTAGGATTAGGGGTAAGTCAGGTAATCGGATAGTAGCCTTGGCCTAGCAGGGAAATATTTTATCCGGAGACTTTGGTTGGACAAGGCTGGCTTCGGAGTCATAAATTGGACTAGCGTAGTAACTGGCTAGATCTAGGCCACCGCAACCGATATGATGGCTAAAGGCTGTCTCTGAATCGTGGATCTTCAGGAAGCCCTTCTTGCTTGAAAATTATACCGCTATGACAATCTCACAAACGGATGACTGCATTAAATGTCATCAGGTTTGTGTTAGGCCCGTACCAGATAATTCACCTATCACCTGCCTTATCTCGTTGCCTAAGGATAGAAATTGTGCCAGGCAGCAGCTGATCGTAAGGTCGCCGGGATCTTCAGAAAGTTCCCAGGCTAAGAAAACAAGCCCGTGAGATGGCGAGAGATGCAAGCCTTCCCTGGCTTCCAGGTTATATAATCCATGCATGAAAGTATCACCCGGTACTAGTAGTTGCATCTAGATAAGCCCTCCTTTGCTGACTCTTCACGAAATAATCCCAAGACTTGAATCCCGTTGGTGCGAATACCCAGAGACCCTGTGACGAGCATCTCTTTTTTGAAGGTGGTCAGATCCCTGTGGTGGATGAGGAGATTTTCAATCTAGTCAAGTGATACCCGGGGTGACTCGACCTCGATGCAGGGCTCTAAGTTAAGTCGGTCCTTTAAGGGGCATAGTAGTTTCTAGTGTTGGTGGACCCGGGATATATTGATACGATGAAGGGTGGAAATAACAATTGGTGTCATCTCTAGCCTGGTAGCTTGTCTGTGGAGGGCTGCTGATGGCTACCAGTGCTACTGAGGTTGAGGTGCATCATGGCAAGTGTGAGTACAGTATGTACGAACGAGTGCGGTACACACGGGTTGGGCTAGGCCAAAGTCGTGACCTCCTTATTGGGGAGCTAGAATTGCCTGGCCTACTTTTAAAGCAGCAGCACAGGGACAAAGCAAACTACTCGAGTGCATAGATAAGATTTTCTTTCTTGTGAGCCGACTGTGCTCGAGTGCGCTACTTTGTAGTACTAAAATCCAACGGCCTCTTTTTCCCAAAAAAAAACAACTAAAGCCACATTCCTCGCCCCCTCCCACGGCAAATTAGGTAGCATCATACAGTAACCCCACATCCACATCCACACAGTAACACGTGGTCATGCTAATACCGTACTGGACGGCAACGCGGTGATCTACTATTCAAGTATGATAGACCATTACTCTGCCGTGCTGCCATGGAGCTTGTATCAACGACAGCCATCAATTTCCCATAGCCCACAAGTAGCACCAAAGAAGTGCGGGTTTTTCGTCCCAGCTATATCTGCCCATACACCCGCAAAGTAAGTAAATAACTATTAGATACTAAATGCTCTAGAATAACTTAACTTTCAGATAAAACTGGTTAACTGGGGGCCCATAGGGTGCCTAAGTTGTAGCGCTTACTTGTAGAATAGTCTACAAACCTGCCACATCATTGGGCATGGTATAATATAAGGCTTCCTCTTCGACGTCCCACATTGCCCAAATCTAATTACTTAAAGAAGAAATACTCTCTGCTGCTAATAGTTGTTCGGGCAGCGCTCCCTCTGCCGCCGGCCACCCCTCCGGTTCATGGAAGTCTTCCTCGGCGCTTCCGCCCACAGCCGTGAGGACTTCCGCCCCGCCCTCCGGCGGCGCCGCACCTGCACTCCTACTCCCCACCGTTTCTATTGCCTCTCCGCGGTCTCTAACCCTTAATCCCTTTCCTTCCAAGCCTAACCACTCCAACTCCCTCCCAACCCCATCCTGAAAATCTCTACCAATAGCCGCCTCCTCCTCCTCGGCTCCCTTAATTGCCCTCACTTCTCTCAGCTCAATATCCCTCTTCCACCTCTCCAACTTCTCCAATTCCAACTTTAACTTCTCTTCTTTCACTGCCCGCTTTTCTAGCAACGTCTGGATATGGCTATCTACCACAGCCTTCATCTCATCAATCTCCCGTAACCTCCCTCCCACTTCCTCGTCGTCCAAGATCTCCGCCATGGTACGAGCGTCTTCGATGAGTCTCTGTATCTCCTGCCCAGAGACGGAAACTCTATGTACCGCGGCGTGGCGGATTCCTCCACCTTTCTCAAGTATTTGGTCGAATTCGTCCTCGCCCATGTCAAAGACAGGGTTCGAGGAGAATTCTCTCGAAAGGCCGCGGATCCAGGCTGTTAACTCACCGGCTTCAGGACAGTCCCAGGATTTTCGCTTCAGGTACTGCGGGTAGTACCGACACGCAAAATCATAGCAACATGATTCTAGGATCGCCTGAAGTGCGGTAAAAATCCGATACTGGAGTTTAAACGGCAGCGGGGGGATCACGGAGTCGGCCGCGGTGGTGGAAGGGGCCGCTCGTGAGGTTGAGGGGTTCACGGACGTTGAAGGAATTGAAGGACTCCTGTTGGGTGATCAATATATTGTTTTTCTTCTCCTTCTTCATCGTCTCCTCTTGTTGGTTTTATTTCTTATGTTTTTTATATTGTGATCATGGTGATAAGTGTCGCCAGTGAATCGCTGATGACACATGTTGCAGACTGAGGTGTGTGTATGCACGTGTGTATGAAACGAAATAGAAATTTATGAAAAATAAAAAGAATAATATAGTACCTTGGTAACGTCGTGGTTGAACTCTCTCTTAAAGAGAGGACGGCACTTTCATCCGTTGGAGCCGTCTCCAAGACTTGAACACCGGCAGCTGCCGCCCTCCTATAGCTCTCGAGGAGCTCGTCACTGACCCCCAGCCCCGGAGAACGGCGCTCACTCATCTCCTTGGGCGCCGGTCCAGCGGGAGAAGGCACGCCTAATGGTAGCGCGGTCCTATGACTGGACGTGCGGAGGGGCGGTTTCGTGCGATCTTCGCTATCTATCGCGCGTTGCTTGCCGGTTGCCAGGGCACGAGGCTGGCTACCTTTTGTCTCTTTAGACAGCACTTCCTGCCCAACAGCAGCGCCAGCAGAAGTGGCATGTCCATTACTAGCCATTCCCCCGGCACCGGCACCTCCTGCGGTCGCCATCGAAGCTATCCGCCTAGCATCGCACTCCCTTATAAGCTCGGATGTTAAGCGCTCTGCCATCAGGGTCGTGAGCCTTATCCTCACTTTCTCGAGTGTGTATCCCCGTGCGCCAAAGTCTGCCGGTATGCTACTGCATATGGCCTCCTTCAGAGCCTTCTTCCCAATAAACCCTTTCGTCCCATCGCTGTAAGCCATCTTGAACGATTGCTCGCGGATCCATTTGTCGAGCGGGCCGATGTCCCCCGGTGACATCGTTCCGGGCTGCTTAAATATGTAAGAAGTCCTCCTTGCTTAAGTAGCAGCAGCAGTATTGGTGAGCAACTATATAATTGATGGTCGTGACTCCTGTAATGGGGATTGGAGGGAAAAGAGGAAATTCTGGTTCTTAAGATGAGTGGCCGCCTAGCTCTGTTGCACAACAGGAAAGGGCATTGTTTATTATGATGATTGATGGTGGTGAAATTTGGCTTTCTAACAACCCACCCCCGAGACCCCATGTCCCCCATTTGCTCATGCAAGCTGTGAAAAGCGGGTGCGCTTGACAGCGCCGGGTTTGCATGGGTGCAGCAGATTTGTCGCCCTGATTCGGCAGCGGAGGTCCTGCTGAAACTTGCCCACTCACACCCCAATAAGTCCAGAGATTCAATGAAATAGCATGGGATCCAAGAAAAGAAAAAGGAAATACCGGCTGCGCTTTCGAATTGGGAGCCGTTGACTTTGTATTTTTTATTCCTTTGATCACGAGATCCCTCATGTTCTGCTAACTTGGGAAAATTATCGCAAAAACGAACACCGTAAAGTAATAGCGAAAAAAAATATGAAAATATAGAAAAAAGAAGGAAAATCCCCAACCACATAGTAATAGATTCACTCCCTCGAGGAGTGAGCTATATTAAGCGTAGTAACAGAAAACCTGTGGGAATGCATGCAAAAAAAAAAAAGGTAGGCCTTAAATAAATGCCTTTTTCAAAGCCTCAGTGAACGTAAACTACCATTCCCTAACAGCTCCATCGGGTCCATGGAATTCAAGGCACCTCCAGGCTTTGCAATCCTTACTAACCCTCCTAACCTCGGTCTCATCAACTTCGATACCAATTCCGACACCGGGGGGTGCTTTTACATAGCCCCCGTTGACTTCAAAGACGGTGGTATCCTTAACATAGTTATTCAGATCGTATGTTCCGGCGCCTGGAGGTATCATCTTGTTGTAGTGAATACCCAAGGACATCTCCTGGATGACAAAATTTGGTGAGGAAAGCGCAATCTGGATAGAGGCCGCAAGTGCAATAGGGCCAAGTGGGCAGTGAGGAGCAAGCCCAACATCATACGCTTCACACATGGCTGCAATCCTCCTAATTTCAGAGACACCTCCGCAGTGGGAAATATCAGGTTGGAGAATGTCAATAGATGAAGCCTCAAGGAACGGTTTGATATCCCATCGGTGGTAGAGACGCTCACCAAGAGCAATGGGGATAGTTGTCTGCTGGGAAAAATGTTTAACGGCCTCAGGATGCTCGGAGAGAAGTGGCTCCTCAATGAACAGTGGCTGATGGGGTTCCAGAAGTTTAGCAAGTTGCTTAGCCATAGGTTTGTGAATACGACCGTGGAAGTCAAGCCCGGCATCAAGGCCGACAGCCTTGACCGCCTTCAGCCTCTCGACGGAGCTCTGCAATGCGGATGGAGAATCCAGCCAACCCAAATCTTCGGTAGCATTCATTTTAATCGTGGTGAAGCCTTGCGCTTTTCTTTGTTTACTATGCAACCGCAAGGATAGTTTATTAGCAGGGCACACGGAAAAAGTATATAGCCGAATGCACGGAGGTAACTTACGCTTGCTCCTCCACATCGCTCGGACGATCGCCACCAATCCAGGCGTAGACAGCAACTCTGTTCCTAACTTTCCCTCCGAGTAAGGAATAAAGCGGGACTTTGAGTTTTCGCGCTGCAGAGAGCAATAGTCAGTCACCAGTGATCACTAGTTAAGGTACTTTAAACACCCGCAGTCCCCGCGAAATCTCGCCAACGAATGATCCGAAAGTTTAACCCGGGATTCAGCCTCCTAGCAAGCTTAACCCTTGCATTCGAAATCTGACTAGGGATTGTCCAGCCGAAATTAAGGCATCGTGCAGAATGGTGAAATGAACGTCAGGCAATATCTCCAGATGACGACAGGCACATGACCGCATCCCATAACCACCAACGGGGAAGAAAGAGAAAAAAAAGCTTTATCACATACCTTTAAGATCCCATAATGCAATATCAATGCCGGAAATGGCTGACATAAAAACAGCCCCGCCTCGATAAAATCCCAGTCTCCAGGCAGTCTGCCAGATATGCTCAATGTCACTACACCAAAGCTACAATTCAGTTCCAACGCGCCAAACAACAACCGGATAAGGCGCCCAAGTCGCAAGGAAGATTGAATGGCCTCTGGGCGAGTGGAATTGAACAACATACTCTGCTTCATAGCCAACGAATCTACCAATCAATTCATCCAAGCTCCCTTCGATAGCTTCAGTATGTCCTTCAAGAGTTGACTCTCCCCACCCAAATTGGCCATCCTCGCTGGTAACTTTTACGAAAAGCCAGCGAGGCAACACGCGGAAATATTCAATAGATATAATTTTAGCCATAGCTTAGGCTGGGGGGAGAAGTAATGATTGGGGCGAAAAGAATCGACCCGGACTATCTTTTGGGTCTCAAGGAAATAGCGGCGGCCGAGTGATTTTAGATATCACAAAGCGGTTTTTTGGGGAGTAAAATATAAAGAGAGCAGGGGGTGTAGCCTTATAAGGAAAAGGATAAAGGCGAAGAACTTATTATGGAGAGCAGAATAGACGCCATGAGTGCGAACTCAGCGAGAGCCTTTATACTCGTGAATGGCAGTAAGATCAGAAAGAATTAAAGCCCCTAGCATCGAACAATCGCACAGACATAATCTCGCGGAGACTGAAAAAGTTCCGATTCCAAGTGCCTACCCGGGTACTATGGAGACGTAGCTAAAGCCAGTGAAATTCCCTACTAGTTAGACCATTTGAAAACAATCAACTGCCTTTCCAATTCCTTGTTTAATTGGAAAGTAAGTCTGTTCGATGGGGTACCTGATAGATTGAAAGGCTGTAGCGATCCAAACCTGGAGGTTTATGCAAACTAATGCAACAGCACCAGATGATAGTGCCTTGATAGCGTCTAGATTGTGAAATTTGATAGAACGTGCTCGATTCTAGAGAATCCAAGAGGGGTGATGTGATGGGATAGGCAGGGATGGCACGGTTAAGGGCTGAACATCTCTCTTTTGGTATCCATCATTATAACTGATCCTCTGGTTGTGATGCGTGTCCTGCCTTGAAAACAGTCCGGAATCAACCACTGCCAGTTGACTGATATACCGGTAGATATCTTTAGATTTGGCGGCTCGGTCTGAAGCCCCTATCTTGCCCAAGGCACGGAATCTTTATGATTCGGTTTCCAATATATCTGGCATGATGGGTGAAGAACATCCGATTTCTTCGGCTCTCCTTCAGTGGGTCCTTTCTTTTTTTTCTTTCCTTTTTTCCTCCTTCTCATTTTACTCTCCCTTTTTGTCTCCTCAGAAGGAGAAAACGTGTAGAATGCCGAAAAACCTAAACGGTGTGCGTCACGCATGCACCGGAAAATAAAGCGGTCACTATTCGAAGCACAGCACAGCACAGGTATTCACTAGCTAATGCATCAATCCAGACGAGATCAACTCCCGAGGCAACAAGAAACCACCAAAAACCACAATTCACCCCGTGCTAAAGCTAGAACAGGGATGGAAAATGTCTGTACTTTTTCTCCTACTGGGGCCTGGTGAGAATGAGAGCTAGAAATGCCGTTTATTCTCCGAGATACGCCTTTGTGCATCCGATAGAGTACCGTACACCACCTCCTGATCCAAGAAAAGTAGCGATTCCATTCTAAAGTCCTGAGATTGCCACGGAGCATATCGATGTTTCTCACCAATCCACAGATGGGATTGTCCACTTAGATCTACAAAATATCAGCCGAAAAGTAGAGAGGGAAAGTTGTGATATATTGATACTAGGACGTGGCAGAGAGAGCGGTCACAAAAATGAAATTTCAGCCAAACATTTTAAATTGGCTTAGTTAATCAACTTGTAGAAGGGTAAACATTGATTCAAGGATCCTCATTCAAGAGAGATTCGGAGATAGCAAACAGAACCACATGAAGAAAGGAAACTTGGAGCTAGAAAGAGCATCGAGTAACGGTTGATGAATGAGAAGGAAAGGGGTGAAAATTGTCCCCCCTTGCGCAACGGGCCAACAGGCGGACAGCGAAGAGGGGATGTTTGAATTGAGTTAGGAAACTGGTCGGATAATGATGATGGGTTAGGAATGACACTATCCAAAGAAGGACTTATAGTATCTTACCAAGCAGGGCCTCTCGAAAAGAAAAGAAAAACCAAGCAGTTATATTCAAGTAAGCACGGAATTCCATAGGATCGGTGGAAAAAAAGTGAGGAAGGAAGACAATAGAAGGATGGAAGGATGGAAGATGACACAAATCAGAGATAGAATCTCATAAAGGCGTCTAAGATAGGCCATAGCATGCAGCGTATAGTACAGCATGCAAGTACTCGTAGCTTTGGTATCCTGCAGGAATTGCGCAAGTTAGGCTATGATATTCAAGGATAATGATAGCAATGGGACTGGTCAAGATATGCGCTAGAAGGATTAGTGGTTGAGAAGGAAGAAGGGGGTCGAGAGAAAGAG
>QOVD01001598.1:3630-23930 GCA_003521225.1 Tuber microsphaerosporum | reverse complement strand
GAGGGGAAACGGGATGCGGGGTTTGGTCGGTCGGTTGGCAACAGGGAAATTCCTGTTGTCTAATCTGGGAGTTTTTTTTTCTTCCTTTTCCTGTTCCCATCCACTTAAACATCATATTATCATACCCTTTTTCGTTTGTTTTTTCCATCCATCCTCATTCAATTTTTCCTTCTTTGTGTTTGTAAATTTCGCGATAGCGAGGGTTCTTTTTTTTTTTTCCCCTTGGGTTTTGGTTCGGTCTGGTCTGGCCTGGTCGGTTTGGAAAGAAAGAAAGGGGGAGAGTTACATATATTATACACCTACCCTATCTTTAAAATGGCTTAAATTACACCGTTCCTCTACCTTCACGCTCAAGAGTTTGGGAAGTGTGTACTGTACGATATCTAATCCTATTGAAGAAGTTGCAAAGTGATGGAAAATCTAAATTAGTGACAGATTAGAAGAGTGCAGGTCCTGTGATCTGGTTTGATTGCCATTCGCTAGTAAGCACAGTTCGTCCCTGCGCAATCCATGCAGTAATTAGTGTCATACCGGTACTGTACCAGCAGTCTCGAACCCATTCCCCCTCCCACTGGGTAGGCCCTTCATCCAGCTTCTCTGGTAATGTAGATGGATAATGGGTTCGGTTCCATACACATCACACTCTCTCAACGCGATAAATAAAAATGGCACTGAGGAGGATCTCTCCTCTCTATCTAGTCTATCCATCCATTTATCTATCAACTATTATAATCAGAAATCTTGGCAAAAAAACAGACATATCATACTGACAGACTTGAACTACCGGCACCGTAGTGTACAGTACGATACCAAGTTATACCGGTATGATACTTCTATTACTATCGTCCCTGTCAGTATTTGAGACGGAGGGAAGGGCACCGTACTACAGTGTAGTACCGGTGTAATAATCGAAATCTGGCGGCGGATGGATGTATGTATCATATACGGCACCATACTTTTCATACATATCATACCTAAGTAAGTAAGTTAAACTTTAACTACCGGTACGTACGGTATCTCATAAGTTAATGTATCATAAGAATGTCTTGCCGCCTATCATAGTCAAGTGTACCGTAGTCTACGGTATTCATTCCCCCCCTCCCCTCCCTCCTCCCCCGGATTTCCACGGGAGAGTCAGTGAGTGAGTGAGTGGGTGGGGGGAGTGAAGTGAAGTGAATGAGTGAATACCGTACCCCACGGGGGGGGGGGAACAAAACAAAATAAAATAAAATCCGAAACCGAACTGGAACTTTTGAATATTGCGGGGGGCGGTAACTTAGTGGTGTTTGTCCAGCAGCACATCATCTAAAAGTCAGAATTTGCGAACTTTATAATAATAAAAAGGGGTCGTGATTGGTATGCTACATATATCTCAGGGTTTATTAGTTTTGTTGGGATGTTTTTACGATAATAATGATATTATTATGATACCACGATAATAGTATTGTTTTTGTCCTCTTTGGTTTACCTACCGGTAGTTAGGGTTCTGAGCTCAACTAGCTCCAGTCGTATAATACAGTAATATTATTATGGTTCTAGGGAAAGGGCGGGATTTGAATTTTTAATTTTTTCTTTTAATAATTGTGGTGGTTTTATTTATGGTTTTTGGGTTGCTGGTATTCGTGGAGGGTTATGTAAGCTACTTTACTAGCAGGGTTTTTTTTGAAAAAAAGTCTCCGGAACGTTACAGAGTCTAGCGCGAGTAGCGCTAATTTATTAGTTATTTCACAACCGAATTATTTATTTGCATCCCATTCCGGAGAACGTGGATGGATGAATTGATTGAAGGGGGTTACGTTAGTTTAAGTTTATGTATGTGTGCGTGTGTAGTTGTGGGTGAGGTTTTTTCGGATAGGGTAGGGTAGGGTGTAGTAGGGCTAACTTAGATGCTTGTACCATACGATACCGCACTAGTACAGCACTTGCATCACGCGTATTTTCTAAGAGTGATAATTAAGTATCCGAAAATACCTTCAAGATATTACATAACAACCCTTCCCCCGTGTCTCAGTTCCATCTAACTTTGTGGTATGGTGTGGTTTAAGTAGTACCGGTACTTTGCACTCTACCATACTGTCGGTACAAGTACCTTACGTTTGTTGTTTCAGAGTTTACGTCCATGCGGAGCTATGACATGATACTTGGTGGTGGTGGTGGGGTAAGCGCCCCCATGGTAGCGGTAGCGGCAGCGGCGGTTGTGACTTTAGTGGACTGCCGGGGACGGGAACCCTTTTAAGTGAGGAAAGGCAATGTTTCCCTCGTTATGATACGTATAATACGTGCAATGCTCGAGCTGGTGTTGTGCGCTTTATTGTGTTTTGGGTGTTCGGGTGGGTAGGATGGCGCAACTGCTGGTAGGTGGTTTGGTCTGGTGGTCTATTGGCTACCAGTAGGATAATTCTGCATAGTACGGTAGGGCGGGTCACTTACTTATAATACTTACCGGTACAAGTACTCACCCCTTACCTCTGAACGCCTCACTCACTCACGATCCAAGTGATTGGCCCTACTACGATTTTGTTTTGTTATGCAGTATCATACTGGTTCGGAGGGTTCGACGGGCCTACTGTAGTTCTTGGATAAAAAAAGGAAAAAGGAAAAAGTGAAAATTTTACCTCATACAGGGCGAACCATAAAATACTGTCCAGTACGGTATGATTTTTAACTCGTTTGCCGCCGACACTGAGCTAAAATCGGCATCACAAGGGTACCTAGATGTAACCGCAATGCATTAGTATCCCCCCGAGCAATTCGAATTATAAAACTTTGTTTGTGGCAGACCAAACACTAGCTACCTAGGCTAATTATCTCCGTATTTTCCAAACCCCGTGAAAACGCCGTAGTAGAAGAACGCGCGCGTGCGGGCGGATGGACGTCCACGCTTCTGTTCTTGTAGTGAGTAATCTCAATTAATATTACTATCTTGAAGGTGGTAGGTAAGATGCTTGGCCTGGCCGTGAGAAGGTATAAGTAGGTACGGTAGGTAGGCAGGTACGCTGGGGACCCCACGCCTAAGGTGAAACTGGGAGCCTTTCTACAAGTCGGATTAGAATTAGGGAGGACTTTCAAATCAATGGTTAATTGAAACTCATCCTGCAACCCCGCAGTTTTACCTATGTAACTTATATGCAGCTGAGTTAGCATCCGTTACAGTTTCTGATATCTACCGGCGGGGTGAATCCATTGCTTGTAAATTAATTAATCTCGAGAAGCGTGACGACTTTGTACCATGGCTCGAAAGAAACACCACCCTGAGTGATTTATTGTATTAAATACGTTTTTGGCTAGACCACTAGTTGGTGCTTGATACCTCTCTCTCTCTCTCAGCTCTTTAAAACTGTGTATCTAATAGCTGTTCAGCAGAGTGTCCGGGTCTTGCCCACGACCTTCTTGCATCGTGGTACTCTTCTATTGTATACTCGTTAATCTGCTGGGGCATTACAACCTTTAACCACAAATCTGTCATCTTTAACTCCCCCCCTCCGAATCCCTTCTTGCCGGCAGTCAAACCCACTTTTTTCTTCATCACTGGTATGCTACCTTTGATTTCTCCTGTTGCACATAAAGGAGTTTTGTCCTTAGTTGTTAGGGGTCCGTGTTTATGATTTCTCTTCCCTCTCGAGAATTTATCACGTCAGATTCTGCACTAATAATACATTCGATATTTAATAATGCTGTAATGGTGTTTAGCCACCTGATGGTAGGATAAGTATTTGTTTCCAGAGTAACATCGCGTGAAATGCCTAGCTGGCGCAGTGGTTAACATGTCAAGAACCAATTAACCCCCTGTGCAATTAGCGGGAGCCCAGGAGTTCAATTCCTCTCATCATGAGTTATTATTGAATATTTCGTCACGTAGGGCAGGAAAACTGAGAATTCCTCAAGTCCTGCCCTATGGGAACTGGGAGACTGAGGACCTGAACCCCCCCTCAATGGGGCTGTAGGGTAAATCAGACCTGCTACGAGGTGGTAGAATCCGACTCTAGACCGGAAGGTTGGCGATCGGCGGGGTAGCAGAAGAAAAGAAAAGAAGAAAAAATAAGACTAGAATCTTTTTACTTTTTCTTTTTGGGGAAAAAGAATGGGTTTTCCTCTTTTGATTTGGAAAAGCGACTATAGGTTCTGGGCTTTTATCCCCCTTTTGATGCTGAGCCTCACGGTTTTTGAGAGTGTAAACTATTGCCAAAGGAGGATCCCGGGTTGGTGGAAGTAATTAGGAGGAAACCATAGCTTTCAGAGCTAGCGTTTGGAGATATTACTAAGAAACTTCATAATTACTTTTCTATGCTATTTTGAGGTTTGTCGAGAGGGTTCTTGTTATTAGATGTTTATGATCTTCTTCATGACATTGTCTGTTGTGCCAAAGTTAAGTTTTTGTCGTGACCTAACTTAGCTGTTTTATACTGGGATTGTATGGTATGATAGACACCCTTAAATAATTGGAGGGTGTGTTTTATGTAGAAAGAAAGAAAAAGAAGAAAAAGGCTGTTTTCAAGGCCTTCGTAAAGTGGCTTTTTCATCTTTGTGCCCCGTATCCCCCCCTGGAGTCACTAACATGGCTATCATACCTACAGTACCTACCTATCGATCATTTCATTGTGATATATGGTTGAGATCTCAATTCCTCAGAGTAGTATCACAGCATAAGCTAATATCTACTTATCCCATCTTCTTGCGCTCCTTTTTTCCTATGATAATATTACTATGGTAAACTTTCCTGGAAGCCCTCTTTTAGCTTGGGAATCATCGTAATAGACAACCTTCTTATGCAGAAAACCCAGTATGAAAAAACTGTCCGTGCACAAGCAACAACTCCATTCTAATTACAGCATGACCCTTGGCAAGAACCGGGGAAAAAGCGGGGGGGGGGGTGGAAAGAGAGAATAGCAGTCATGAAATATCACTCTACTAAGCTCCCAAGGGCAATCAATAAAGTGACAATCGAAAACCGAAGCTAATAGCGAATATTGCACAAAGCACTATGAAGAGTTGGAGGATGGTTGAAAACTTTTGTGTATAATAGTGTTCGAAAATAGCTAGGATTTCTGGCTACAAACTGATACTCGAGAAGTATTATAAGTGAGTTTGCGACTCATAAAGTATTCGGATGAATTGGGCTTAAGGCGTAGATTATGACATCCTCCAATCCATCCATCAGGATACTTTACAAATCGCCGGGGAGGTGCCTGGGGCATCTATCATGGCTCTCTTGATTGACCAACGGGACCGATAGGTCTAGCATGGGAACCTACGAAGGAGAAGAAAGTAACTCAACCCCCACTCACTCCACACAGCTCCACCATAAACCCCCCGGTATGACCCGGAGTGCGCTGCGCCAGAACAGTCCGGCTTGAGCGAGTTATGATACAAGACAGAACACTGCCGAAACTCAAACTAACAATACTTACCATTGTAGAGTATCTAACGATATTCTACCCCCAATCTTAACTATACATAAACCCTTCCAACCCTCCCCCTGGCTGTTCACGGACTAGTATACATTCCTCCTTGGTATACTGATGTCCTGATTGCCCCAGCTTCCCTAAATAGGGATAGGGTGTGGAAGGGAGAGTGTTGTTGATGGAGGTATATTTTCTCCTTCCTTCCTTCCTTCAGGCTTGTTTCTTCCTGTGCTGAGTATGATCCCTATTCTCTAGTAGCAAATGGATAGAACACAAATGGCGTCGGGCTTGCTGTGCGTGGTGCATCTGGTTGAGTAGGTAAGGTCTCACGGGTGCATTTTAAGCTTCCCTCTGAAAGGGAGTAGGTGTACTTGTAAGCTGGTGGTGGTGGACATAAACCCCACTGTAGTAAGTCCTAGCACTAGATTTAAGAATTTCCTTCTTGGGGAACTGAATGAATCTTCATGATCATTCATTCATCCTGGGTATGATTGCCATTTTTTTCCTATTATATTAAATTTTGGTTCTCAATAACGATATAAGTTAAACGCTTGGTGTATGAGATTTTGTGATCCGTGAGATATTTTCCCGGGAATCGAGTATTATATTCTATTCTTGATGATACTGTATGTGCCACTTCGGCTCACCGTTCTCCTTGTGTTTTGGACGGGAAAAAAGCAAAGAGGCAATATTATAATAATAATTATAGTCATGGAGTGGCGGTTGGTACATAGTTAGTCCACCCTACGAGAGATAGGGGACTGTTATGCCTGATTCCTAAGTTTTAGAACTCACCGCCGGGCTAACTAACCTATCATACACAACATACTCGTGAAGGAGTAACTAACTATCTTCGGTATTCTATATATGTACGTACTTTTTTTTTTGATAATATCATGAGATAACTTACTACTTACGATTTCGTCAGCACTTTCTCACCAACGTAGCGTCCTGAAGCAATATATACATACCTAGAGAAAGTGAAGGGCACTTCCTAGCGAATTCGGGACCGATGCGTACTATTAATTCACAGCTTCTCAGTCCAACGCCAACACAAAGGTGGCGACGAGTGGGGTTAAAAGAAAAAGGAAGAGAGGACGACTTTAGTAGCAGGCGACGGGAGCAGTAGCTCTAGGGGATATCGGATGAAGGGGTGCTAGTTGGGGATTTATGGTTTTACTTTGTTCAATAACCCCCTTAGGGTATGATACTGGGAATGAAATGGAATGGGGGGGTGATCGAAGCGGTTGTGTTGATCTTAACTTGTAAGGCGAGAGAGCTTCTGTTGGGTTACTCATGACTTTGCTCGCCAGAGTAATTATGGGCAGTAACCTAGGCGGTCATGACTCCCCCTCCCTCCGGGACCGGAAACTGTTCATCATATCTCACTCGTAGACAATGGCCATGACCAAATTCCTCCCTGCCCGGCAGGCAAACGAACGCCTTATGATAGGAGAGAGAGAGAGAGAGAGAGAGAGAGAGAGAGAGAGAATTGTATGACAAATATATCCATTTAGTAGCCGTGAACGCCTAATCTAAGAAAAACGGTCTATTTTATCGATAGGCTCTAACCTTGTCACCATGCACTCCATTTTTGTTTTCGTTTTCTCCATAATGCTAAAACCAGGAGTTACATGTGAGAACTCCGCTCCACCGGCATCCCCGCCCCCACGGTCTCTCTTCCGCCAAGGAGGGAGAGAGAGGAGGAAGGCTACCGCACCAATCCCTCATATATCCCCCAAACCACCGCAGAGCTAACGGCCTTCCTAGCAATCCTTAGCCCCAATCCATCAAATAGCGCCCGTCCCTTCCACCTCCCGTCCTCCTTCACGACTACCCTCGCCGCGTGCCATAGATTCCTGTAGCGTTCGGGGGCAAGCTGGATCCTAGTTTTCAATGCATCAAACGGATTCGTGATCGCGGTAGCCAGGGTTGCAGCGCCAGCTCCCGAAAGTACGTTTATTCCTGCGGCGGTGCCAACGTCCATCCCTCTACCCTCTTTGGTATGCCAGAACCGGGAGAGTGTCTTCTTGTTCTGCTCGTAGAAGACTACGTATAGCCCCGCGTATGGGGCGTCGCGGATTGCGGTTGCACCCCAGCCGCTAAAGAATCCTCTTATTCCTTCAGCTTTGTAGATGTCCTTACAGGCGGAGAATAATGTTGGGTATGTATATAGGCTGGATTCGTATCGGACTTTTAGTATAGTCACGGGCATCATCATGTACCCCACTGCCGCCCTTGTGCCAGCACCGGAGGCAAGGTTCCCTAGTGGTGAGAGTGTAGGTAGGCTGCTGCTGGCGGTCGTACTAGACCGGCTAGAGAAACCGCTGCGGATTGTGTTGAGCGCGGAAAAGTACAGAGCTGAGCCCACACCAGTTCGGATAGCGCTGGGTAAGGTGCCGCGCCATAGTGAGCGAACGGGCTGTGGGGAGGAGGCAATTTGTTGGAGGGTTGTTAACAGTGTGCGGGTGGCGGAGGTGGTAGGGGGACTTTGCTGCAGGCGGGTTTTTAGCAGGTCCGCAGGTTGGAGTAGGACCGCGCTGAGGACTCCCGAAAAGCCGCCGGAAACGAAGTGGTTTTTACGGGGGGGCTTGCTGATCACTTGCGTGGTTGTGATCGCAGCGGTGGGGGTGGTAGTAGTCATGTTTGGGCCTTGAGGCAGGCGCAAGTTCTGGTGGGTGGAGAGGTTCGTGGCCAATTACATGCGGATCGGTGAGAGTTAATAGGTTGTGCAATTTGGGTGAGAGTTGAAGATGAGTGCTGTTTTAGGAGTGAGAGCGAGGGTTGTGTGTTTTGTCGGAAGCTTTTTTTGGTGGGGAGGAGGAAGCTTGGCATTGAGCCTCAATCTTTCAATTACGCCGGGACTTGCCGGCGGGGATGATTGTATCGAGAAGCTTGTCTTTGGGGTTAGTTTGACAGAAGCTTGTATTATAGACAGACCTCTCGCTTTCTACTGGGGGGTTTTTGAATGACCATGGATTTGTGATCTAGCTGGAATGTGGTGTTTACCGAACTAACAAAATTCTCCCAGCGGCCCTCCTATGATCCGATAGCTATCGACAAGGAAAAATTAAATGGCAACGCGAATGAGAACTTATGCCCCAAATTTGAAAACAGTCCACTTTTGAAAAGAAATCCTGTTCTATACATCACGACCTAGCCATAAAAGGGAAGAAAAAAAACATTAAGTCTAGGCATCATTGCTAGGATAGAGAACCTTATCGATAGGCGTGAATTCCTCCTTGATAGATCTCGCGCTAACGAACCTTGTCAAGATATTCATACTTCCTGCCTTGTCATTGGTTCCACTGGCCCGGGCTCCACCAAACGGTTGCTGGCCGACAACAGCACCTGTACACTTTGCATCTTTCTGTCCGTTAGAGATTTCTTCGCAAGTGAGACCATGTGAAACCTACTGATATAGAAGTTACCGGCAGAGTTTCTGAGCGCATTCTCAGCCTTTCTAATAACCATCCTATCCTTGGCAAATACACTACCGGTAAGTGCATATCCACCACCACTCTCATCAATAGTCTTCATAACACCCTCAAAACCCTCATCGGGGTATACATAAACAGTCAAGATCGGGCCAAAGAGCTCCTGGTTGAAAAGTTGATGGTCAGGGGAGTTGGCAACGTAGATTGTGGGGTGGATGAAGAATCCTTTGCTGTCATCATATTTTCCGCCGACTAGAAGATTAAGGGACGAATCTAGCTTGGCAGAGTCAATCACGCCCTTGAGTTTATCGAAAGACCCCCTATGAATAACCGGTCCAATAAAGTTCTCGAATGATTCGTCTGGAGCACCGACTTTGAGCTTAGAAGTCTCCTCCTTAAGCTGGGAGAGGAAGTCCTCAGAAATAGACTTTGGGATGTAGAGACGTGAGCAAGCTGAGCACTTTTGCCCTTGGTATTCAAATGCACCACGTATGGTTTGTACTACTGCGTTGCGAACATCGGCTGATGCATGAACGAGGTGAAAGTTCTTTCCGCCTGTCTCACCCACAATACGGGGATAGGAGCGGAATCTAGCCTCAACTACACCCTGGGAGATCTTGCCGTAGAGTGCACGGAAAACAGCAGTGGAGCCAGTGTAGTGGAGTGCAGCAAATTCCTTGTGCGAGAGGACGGCATCGGTTACGGATTCTGCATCTCCGGGTACGAATTGAATAACATTCTCCGGAAGGCCCGACTCAAGCAGGATCTGGTAAATCAAGTAGTTGCTATAGATTGCAGCTGGGGAGGGCTTCCAGATCACAACGTTGCCAAGAAGAGCCGGCACAATGGGCAGATTACCACCAATAGCTGTAAAGTTGAATGGTGAAATGGCATAGACAAAACCTTCCAATGGGCGGTACTCGACGCGGCTAAACCACCAAGACACAATGCATCAGCTCTTTTCTAGATTGGTAAGACTGGGGGGGGCAGGCATACTTCCAAACACCAGGTGCATTCTTTGCGGGCTGTTGCTTGTAGAGCTCTTCAGCGTATAAAACGTTGAACCTCAGAAAGTCTACTAATTCGGTGGAAGCATCTATCTCGGCTTGCCATGCATTCTTCCCCTGGCCAAGGATCGTAGCTGCCATAATATCAGGTCGGTATTTTCCAGCAATTAGCTCCGCTGCCTTTAGGAATACCGCTGCACGGTCGGCGAATGGTGCGGACTCCCATGCGGGCTTAGCCGCAAGGGCGGATGAAATGGCGGCAGCAACTTGTTCCTTGGAAGCTTGCGAAGAAGAAGCGAGTGTAGTAGCATGTGACGAGGGAATAAATTGAGGGAATGTAGACTGCGTGGTGATAGATTCTGCATTTATACGGAGGGGAACGGCAATGGGGGCTTTTGAACGAAGAGCTCGGATGGCTTCTGTGAGAGCTTTACGCTCGGAGGATCCCGCGGCATAGTGTTTCTATAACTCTATTAGCCCGTATTACTAAGAAGAAGGTATGTATGTACATTGGGCTCATTGTCGATAGCTGGAATTTTGAAGGACATATTTGCTTTCCGAATAAATGGTAGACGGGTATTTGTGGTAATGATAGATCTTTTGATAGAGGAAGAGGCGTGAAACATTGTGACGAATTGAGGGGGATCTACTAATATATATAGACGAAGAGTTATGTAAGTGGTTCCCCCACCTGACTGGAGGAAAAGGAAAGAGGAACGCCTGTGAAAGATAGTTGGCTGCAACTATTTAAAACTGAAGGAAAGGGGAAAGGCGGGGTTGGTTTGGGTGGGGTGGGCGCGGTTATCACCGGATTCTAACATGAGGCATTGTATGATAATATGATAAGTTAGCAAAGATTCAACCTTAACCCCAATACCGGCGAAGATGGTGATATGGAGCCAAGTAAACGAGAGGGGGATGCAGGTTAGTTGTAATGTTAATTGGATGGGAATTGAATAATAGCACCCCCCGATAAGAAAGGTTTGTCGATGAGCTTCGCTGCTGACTAACTTAAGAAGCTATAATAGCCAATGGCACTACCAGTATCTCTCAATTGGTATCATAGCCTGGCAAATCCTAGCAGGTTACGGTGCTGGTATTACCATCCCGCCCGGGACTGACTGCCTCCAAGTGTTAGACTACAAACTGTGAAACTGTGCGAGCGCTAAACAAACTTGATTCCGCGAGCAACTGCCACTAAGTGTTAGAACGGGACACGGGGCTCCTCCGTTATATTTTGAATGAATTATGATATGGATACTTGTATCTACAAGTTTCAATTCCATCTGCCAGTACTTGTAATCCATAATGCAGAGAAGAAGAAGAAGAAAAAAAGGTCTCATAATTAATCATCTCAACTAAAGGCTATTCTATTCGTTGAACCATTTCAACTCATCCTCCTTCTTCATGATTGCCCTGAACTCTTTTCCACCCTCCGCATTTTCCTTTGCTTCAATATGAATGCAATGGACGCTGCATTTGTCCGCCTCTCCTCCCCCAACGAATACTCTCACATGTATATAACCGTCGTCACTCTTCGGTAGTTGTATTTTTCCGAAAATATGCATTCCGTACTGCAGGAGTTTTGTCAGCAAATACGGTCCATTAGTGCCGGGGGGGGGGTTTACCGCGGTAGTTCCGACACGAACACTCTCCAGGTTATCAACGGTAAAGGAAGTCAGGTCATTATTGGAAAGGTCATTGACCGCATCAAAGTATGCAGGAGGATGCAAATGACGGAGAGAAAGAAGTTGAGATTTTATTTCTGGAAGGACGGCCGAAAAGACTTCTATGGAACGTTCTTTGGGAGGGTGTGTCTCGTTGAGTTGGCAGGTTTCTGTAGATGCCATGTTTGACAGTATTGCGGTATTGCGGTTTCGTTGTTGGATGAATTGGGGTTCGAGGCGGGGTGCTTGGAGTAGAAAAGAGTAACTCAAGGGACAGCCTCCATCTGGGGCCTTAAATATTAAGAAAGGAAAATCTGGGGATGAAAGGTTTCCTTGTTTATATGATTCTAAGGTTGCGAATGAGGGAACGTAAATTGTGCTACAATGCGTGTCGACAGTACGTCAGACTTGGCGGTCAAGGGATCTTTGACTAGGTTCATGATGGAAACAGTTCAATCGCTAAACAGGTAATTAGTACCCTACAGGTACTTTACGTTCACCGAGCACCCAGATACGATACTCACCCAGATGCCGGGACACAATTCACTATCACACACTGACTGCTCGAGCCTTGGCCATCCTAGCCTACAAGCTATGATAGATGCCAGGAGGATAAAATATACAGTATGGAATTAACTACCAGCCAATCGATGGGGACTGTGTATTTGGATGTTCGCCAGCTCCTGTCCTGATCGGGGCCCGTTAGTTGAATGGGGAAGGGCTCTGTCCAGCTCGCCGAACCAAAACAAGGAAAGGGGAAAAAAATAATATTTGCATTTGTGGACTATGTCACTGTACTCGAGTACAATAGAATAGCGAATGAATATGATTATGATAGATACTCGTAGACTCTCAAGTAATACTGCATATGCTGATTGATACTTGTACTCGAGTATGAAGACCACCAATGTATCCAGTTGTAATGGTGGCATTATGGGTAAAGTGGAAAGTATCTTAATTCCTCCCGCTAAACGTTGACACCAATATCCCTAATTACGGTACAAAGGATCACACAACTAATCACTTTTTTGCGGCCCCCTTTCCCTTCCCCTTGCCTTTATCCGTCAGCTTCCCGGCATTTTCTTCATCAACGAAGGCTTTCAAAAGCTCTCCCAGTCCTTCGTTTCTTCGAGCAAGCAGCAGAACATCGTCAGTATTAACAGTGGAGCGCCCGGCATGTCTGATAAATGGATTAGCATTTGGTCTAAGTGAATACAATAGTGAGAATACAATAGTGAGAGGTGAGGAAGCGGGTGGTCGACCTACCTAGCGAATGACTCGAGATCTCGACTAATGTTCTCTAGCCCGAAAATCCTATTAGTTGACCCGGATTCCCAGAGATATTATATACGGTATGATAGCTCACCTAGTTGCGCCCAGACCATCTCAGTCAGAGCTCCAATGAATTGAGGAGTCGCATTGACATTAAGCTGAAGGATCTCCTCGTCGACAATTTTACCGATGGAGAACCAGAGAGCTGACTTGAGCCTCTGTAATATTTCAGTGGGGCGGACAGTAAAGTTAAGTATGAGGGAGGTAGGGGTGATACCTCACGGAGGGCTTCGTCAATAACTGGTTCAGCCATTGGGTACGAGAGGTCCGGCCGTCTATTCAAGAGGGTGGATTGTTCTAGGTGTTGAGGAGCACACGATTTACAGTATCGTATTCCCTCGTGGCGACGAGAAGGTTCCTCAGGGTTGCCGTTGCTTTGCGCGGGCTGGTCTGTGCGCAAAGGATGGCAGATGCGGTTGCCAGTTGAGCGACAAGCGATAAACCTACCGTAGTCTAAGGCCCACCTTCCCCTCCAGAGGTAACCATCCACCTGAAGAAATCCCACCACCACCATAAGCATCCACCATCCACCATCCACCATCCACCATCCACCATCCACCATCCGGCAACCACCCTGTTCTCCCCACACAAACACAACGTATGCTGCGGGGGAACTGCCTCATCTCTTTCTCAGCCGACTGGGCCATTCCTTCTTTCAATTGAGAATTTCTCTTCTTTCTCACCACCTCGGTTTACCCACTACTCCCAATTTGCTGCTGCCCTTCCACTTTAGGAACCCATTTTACTTACTTTAGACAACGTCAAATTCCCCAGTCTTGAAGTCGCAATGGATTACGAATTACTCAATGCCCAGGGCTGGGACGACGATGATGCCCCCTCTCCTCGGGAACCCCCACGTACGTCTAGATCCGCGAAGAGAAGAGGTGCTAAAAGTAAATCTCAAACACTACAACCAATTCCTGATCCGGCGGATACAACCTCGCATTCTCCTCATCCGGCCAATAGTGAAATCGAACTCACAGACTCCTCTAGTCGCCTTGCGTCCAACAGCACCGCTAGCAAACCACAGAAGAGCCATTCATCCCAGGATTCTAGATATTACACCGATCCCAAAAGTACCTCTGGTTTAGATGTCAAGTACAGAGGACCGCGTTCGCAGCCGGACGGCCCCTCGCCTAGTGAGCGCCCGTTCATCACGAAAAATCGCAGGAGTTATAAGGGTGGATACTACAAAGGCGATGGACCGGCAGTGATCGGGCAGTCTATGTTTGGGGTCCCTGCTCTCTCGAATGTGTTTCAAGATCAGGGTGGCGTAGGTGAGGGTCGTGGCTCAGACCCTGCGGAGTTTGTTGCTAGCCTAGATGGCTTTGTGAGAGATTCGACGAACGATAAACGGGCCAGAGATGGAGACCCTGCCGATGGTGTTACTCTCCAAGCATATTCTCTATTAAGCAATGTTTGACCAGCTAATCGTTAATGTTGTGGATAGATTATATGAGTCTCCCCGTCCGGCGCCCTACACAATTTGACGAGTCGTTCTTCGGGCTTAGAAACAATCATCTTGCCTATATAGCCATAAAAACCAATACCCATCTGTCGGTTCCAGAGAGCTCAGATGATCCTGTAAGTGATCCTATCGTCAGTTCAAGCCTAAGCTTCTTGTTAACTTTAAGTGTAGCGAATCGGAATATGGGGAACGAAAGAACAAGTCGAAGCGGCGAAGCACGACCTCAATGCCTTGATGCAACATATCATGCATGAGTTAGAGACTGAGACTCGTCGTGCAGGTGGTAATTGGGAAAAGGTCAGAGCGGCCCCGAGCGAACGCAGGCAAAAATGGCTTGACCGACAAGCTCACGATGCGATGCTACGTAAGAAGTATCGGCAACAGCCACCTGCTGACAAGCCCCTCCCGTTCAATGGGGTTTTTGTTTGGCCAGCAAAAGAAATTGACCCTCAACAAACCCTGGGAGCCAGCTTCGAAGCCCTTGATGATATTAGATACGAAAATCGGGTCTACATTACTATGTCCCGCGCTGAGGGCATCTTTCATGTTGCTGGCGAGGACGAAGCGCTTGTGAACGCTAGTCTTGAGCGCATGTTCGGTGCGTTTTGTGAAGTAGCAGCAAGAAATAGGAAACCCAACAGGAAGATGCTTGTCCATCCCCCAAGTTCTAACCCTAGAGGAGCAACTGTAAAATTGATAACGCAGCACGACTTTAAAGATCGCCAGGTGACCATCAAGCGTCTAAAGACAAACCTCGGGCCGATGGTTCGTCTTTCGGCGATCCCTCCTAAGGCGGGATGGCTGGAAATGTGGAAAACGAAAAGGGCCAAGCTTGAGAAGGCAAACTACATTTATCTAAAGAAGGTAGTTCAGCAGGGGCTCAGTGACCTTTTGTACTACAGAGGGCATTCCACTATGAAAGTCCATTTCGGGTCGTTGATGCTATTCAGCTACAAGGCGCCGGAGCGTGAAGAATTTGAGCTTCTCGAGTTTTGTGAGATGGCTAAGAATCCACAGGCAGCTGGAGAGCTTATCAGACAGTAAGCGATCGCCTAAGTAGAGTCATCCCGAGCACAGTTACTGATTTACTTTAGCATTGGTGGCGAGAATGTAGCGAAGGAACTCATTCACGAATGCTTTGTTAGGCATGACTTATTTCAGCCCACCAATACCAATGACTTCATGTTCGGAGATAATGCCTACGATACAAATATTACCAATGGCGCACCCGCTGGCTTGCATCCCCATGAAACCAATATGGAACCAGCGTACCATGCTACACTGATTTGCAGGACACATGACGACAGAAAGTGTACTAATGACCTCCGCTTGGAGGTGAAGTTTGAGAAGATCCCTGGAGTTCATCCAATAGGGGTCGCGAATTCGGCCGGAAATCTATATAAAGTGGGCACGAGAACATGGATACAGCTTGCGCCTGGGGCAGGAGGTCCCATCAGGGCTGGTGATCATTCCACCAAACAAAGAGGGCCAACCGATCTCAAGGTCATGGATCTCGAAAATGATCTTGCTTGGCAATTTCAACTCCTGACACATAGCCTGACCCGTGACACTGACATCTATCCCATATTCTCTGAATTTGTGAGAAAGATACGCATCGAAGAAATACCTGACGTGCTTGACCCTGTGGGCCCACCCGTCGGCGGCGCCCCTGACCGTAGAAGATTGGTTCCTAGAGTTAGCTATGTTAATCTCCCTGGGATGACGGTTGAGGCTCTTACCCTCAAGACCAAGCATCAGTTTTGGATCAAAGGCACCACCTATCAATTCGATATAACCAAGTATGAATATTTCGATACCGACGAAATCAGGTCTGCGTATCCTGACGGTGTCCAAAACTCCTGGAACGGCCTCGGGACGATCCCTGACACACGCTGGGGTGCTAGCTTCTCAAATTCGGAGTGGGTCACTACCATGGCTCATCAGAGAGGTCTAGGTGTTGGATTTTGCGGCCCATGGAACCCCGACGTTGATAGCTTTTTCAAGAGTTCCAAAGTCGGCGGATTCGAGCATCCCGATTTCACCAGAACCAATGCTTTTCACGCAGATCCCTGGAAGGGTGATGGGTTCAAGGAGTGCATTACAAGGATCCAGGAGCTTGTTAGGTTCATTGCGGATATTAGAACCAAAGTTGAGAAAAAGGAGGCCGAACGTATTGCGAAAACTAACTTTGCTGGGTGCGAAGAGTTTGACGATTAGACTCCACTATCCCCCTCTTTCTACTTACGGTGTCTCCCAATTTTTTACCTTTTTCCCCTTTTCGCTCTTTGGCGTTCTCCTGGCTTTGATTTCAGCATTTTTTTCTTTCTTTTTTACCTTTAATCTTATTTCAAATAGCTTTATCCCCATGTCTCTTTCATTTTTACCTCAATTTTTCTGTTTCGAGTTTGTCGCTTCGCTTGGTTCGTGGGTGGATGGATTGATGGAGAGATGGGTAAACAGGGGGAAATTGTATGGCAACGTTTCTCTAACAAGAAATCTGACTATGGGAGTCAGTTTTCGATCAACCAAAATGGGCTCCCTGTCCCTCCTCTCCTTTCTCCATATTAGTTTGCGCACGTGAATGGAATCTTGGAATGTGCACCATTGTTCAGTAGATTTTGACTAACTTATATATTTAATAAAGTAAGGCACTAGCAAGAGCAGGAGATCAACACAATTTACTCTACACGTCCAACCCGCTCTACTTTATCAAAAGGATCCCCGCTCCATCCTAGGGTACGATAGACAATCTCTGTCAGTAGATTCTAGCTACGGAGCCTATCAGTCACGAGTGACAATGCGTGATCCTAGGATATAGGCGAAGAGAGTAAGCGGGGTGATTTTCCTGAGTGTACGGCTACGTGCTATATCAAAGGGAATTAATGGATATAGTTTTTAATGACCGACGAGATGGATGGACTATTATTTTTGAAGGAGGCATCCTATAAGTTCGTAAACTGCTGGCATAAATTGGTCTTATTTACCGGTTCATACTCCTTCACTCACTCACTCCTGTGCGCCGGGGGTATACTCTGCGATGCATGCATTTGAGCCACGAAACATTATCACTCCGCTATTCTAGTTGGTGTAATTTATCTATCTATACTGATGATTGTGATGATCAAGTCACCAATAGATAAAAGGATGAAGGGGGAAAGTGAAGTGGAAAGTGGGAAAAAAATGTAAAGGGGAGGGTGATATACTAGTATGATAGATAATGTCGTCAGAGAAGTAGAGTGGCAGGGTAAGGAGGTTTTTTTTTTTAAGTTATCATACCTGGAGGAACATTAAATCTTGAGGATTCTTTTAGTTGCTGATGGTGTAATCCGGGGGCTCTGTCGACGAGTCGACATGGGGGAGTAGACCCCTTCCGCTCCGATTGGAAACTTCACAGATGCATCATGTTTGTTCGGTAAGTGGGCGAGAGGGGGGTTTGGCTATTGAGGTTTGTCGTGTCGAGGTTGAGATCGTTTCGTTCTAATATAGTAACATCTTGACGACTCTCTAGTGTCTGCTCTCGGGGCCTGCAATAGTATTAAGCGACTAGATCCTACCCACAGTATTGGGGCTAACGCGAGCCCACTCTAGTATTATACCATTTTGATAAAACGCCCTCGATCTCATTCCATACAGCCCACCAAAGAAAATTTAGAGTACACTTCTCCGCCAATCATTGTCGGGACTGAGATCACTCTTCCCCTCCCCAGTAGAATATTCACTACTCCCTCGTGGGTCTTTCTAGCTGCCTGGGCGATTGCAGTGTTAGGGTCAAAATCGGTTGCGTTAACATTCCATCCCTTCATTTCTAGCAAGATGATTGTTGTGTCCACAAGCCTGAAGTATACTACCCCGTGAAATCCTGTAAAATCCCTGGTAGGTATGCTAGAAATAATTCCTCTACGGGTCCCCTTCTTGTGACTACGCTGGTCAGGAAGATATACGTTTCTCGTGGGCAGCTAGAAGTCTGAGTGCAAGTTCTTTTATACAGTCAGCGATTTTCCTTTTGGCGTATAATACTTTCCTCAACGACAAAGGGCATATTCTACAGTACAAAGGGAGTTGCCAGGGCCGAAGACATTCCTCTTCTTGTCCCCCCATCCATTCCAGGGCTGTCGTGTAGGGATCCCCAGACGCAATAGCCGTCTTCAATATTCCTACAAAATCAAGGAGTCGTACACCTCGCCCCCCCCCCAAAATCCACCTCCGCCTTTTGAAAAGCCTCTCGTACGTGGTCGGGGATTTCCGCTCGCTGATAAACTGCTCAATGATGGCTCCCAGCATGTTCGTGGTAGACTGGAAGTCGTTTTGCGCTCGTTGCTGGAAAACAGCAGTTCAAAGGTCGCGCTCGGTGTAGGAGATGCTGGCGCTCTAAGGTGGCTGCGGTATGCATATGCTCCACCACAGTAACGCTCAAGCTATGGAGATTTTTTCTACAACATGTTTTTCTTTCCTTCCTGTCCATTCCTCCCTCCCTTCTTCCAGTTAACTGTGTTCCTCAAGACTTTCCTTTCTATAAGTGCAACACGATTAATCATAATCTTCATCTCTGCTTAATACAGACTCTGTATCCCTACCTAAGACATTCCACTCAGGTACGTAAAACACTTACTACCCATTATTACCTCGACCTTGATTATTTTCAACACTAGTAATTTCCAAGTAACCTCCTACAGCTGCCTCGGTCCGCCTGTATCTACGCCTATTTCTAGGCCTCACTATCATCTGCTTTTGTTCTTTTTTCCCTTTCTTCTTACAATAAGCAATACAAAGCACCCACTTGTTTGGGTCTTGGCTTCCACTCTCCCAGCTGTGATACTCCTAGAACCAATCACACTTAGATCCTGAGTGATTTGTTGTAAATGACTTTGAGTCTATAAACTTGGTATCGGCACCCCAGAATCAGTACCACGAACGATCTCCTCTACACCTCTGGCGATTGAAATCTCAACACCATGAGAAATCATCGTCACCTCCATCCACCTCCCTCTCCCCTCTGGTGATGGCCTCGCTGCCTAGGAGGGAGACGCTACATCTCCCCTCTCCCCTCTGTTCCCCTCTTGATGACAGTGCTCTCAGGCAGTCTTTGTCTAGGGGGCTCACGGTCGCTCTCCCCTCCTCTTCCCCGCTTTCACTTCGCTGTCCTCGCTTAGCGCTTGCACACGGTCGGCAACCCCTTTCTCGTCAATGGCCTTTCGTAGGTTTGGGTTATCAGTGAAGTAGTGGCCCCGGTGGCTCTGCTCCCTGGTATTGCACCTTCTCCTGGGAACTCTGTTTGGTACGGTCGGTATCGTCGAAAAACTGTGATCTCATTTCGGTCGGTCGGTCTCGCACTTCTTGACTGGGTCTACCCCTCCGCCCTCCTCGTCTCTTCGGTCGTTCGTCCCGTGGTTCAGTTACAGCCTCCTCCTCCTCTCCCGGCCGCCTCTCCGCGGTCGGCCTCACCTTTTCTGGTTGGCACCCTACTGCTACTTTTTATCTCGGTTGTGTTCTGAAGGGTTAGTTTGTTTACTCTTGCGCCACACGGCCCTGGGTTTCTTCGATTGCGTCGTCGTCTTCATGGTCTATCTATAGCCCTTCTTCGCCGTCCTCTACGTTCGGAGGACATTTAGGAGACAGGCCTCTCGAGAGGGGAAAGCTGGTGGGGTATGATAGGGGGGACAGTAGTATGCTTTTGGGTTTCTCGTTTAGGGTCTCACTGTCGTTTGGTTTCTTACTTTCTGCTTGTCTGTGGAGGTTTCTGTCAGAGCTCAGGCCTGTGGTTTTCTTCTGTAGTTTTCTACCCATAGTACCAGACTTGTATGTGGGCTTCCGCTCTTGTCGGGCAGGGTCAGAGGGTTTTTGGCGGAGGGGGATTACAGGATGGACTGTGGGTTGGATATGCAACAGGTCTTTGGGGTCATAGCCGATGCTGCACATCCCTTTCGTTCCGTAGCTGGTCCTGTACTGTAAGCCTTTAAACGATAATATAAAATGATACAAAAAAAAAA
>QOVD01001597.1:0-13674 GCA_003521225.1 Tuber microsphaerosporum | reverse complement strand
GGTGGGGTGGGGTGCTTTGCAGAGTGGGGTCGGGTGGCCAAAGGCGGAGCAGTTAGGGCAGATTCCAAGGGGGGACTTTCGGAAGGCTTTCTCCGGTCTGCACAGCTATCCGAGAAGATAGAAGGGTTTAAGGAAATTGTCGAGGTGATCCAGGTGGACCGTAACGAAAACCGAGGTCGCCTTTTTGGCATTCCGTGAGTCGGGGTCAGGGTTGAGGAAACGGGATGAAAGTATGCGAAATCCGTTGGCCTTATGAATAGATTCCAGCAGGAAGGGGAATAGAGTGGTGTTGGAGTCTGGGAGAAGCTCAACGGGGAGTCTGTGCAATGCGACTTGAACGAAGTTTGGGGCCATCCGAAACGCTTTCACTACTCGTCGGTTTTTTATTTTTTTATTTATGTATTTATTTATTTTTATTTTTTTTTATTTTTTTTCATCACTCTTTTATTTTCGTTTTAAGGCTTACAGTACAAGACCCGCTACGGAACAAAAAGGATGTGCAGCATCAGCTATGACCCCAAAGACCCGGTGCGCTTCCAAACCCACAGTCCATCCCGTATCCCCTCCCTGCTAAAAACCCTCTGACCCTGCCCGACAAGAGCAGAAACCCACATCCAAGTCCGGTACTATGGGTAGAAAACTACAGAAAGAAAACAAAGGCCAGAGCTCCGACAAAACCTCCACAGACAAGCAGAAAGTAAGAAACCAAACGACAGTGAGACCCTAAATGAGAAACCCAGAAGTGTACTAGTGTCCCAACCAACATACCCCACCAGCTTTCCCCATCGGTCCACGTAACTTGGGTCACATACTGAGCCGGAACCAAGATGCCCCGAAATAAAATTGGTAAACGCACTTATGCGAAGCTGTGGAAGCCGGGCTATGGGCAGACCGGGGAAGGAACGACGCAATCGAAGAGAGTAAGGGCCGTGTGGCGTAAGAGGATACAAACCTACCCTCCGGAACACAACCAAGATGATGATGGTGGCAGTAGGGTGCCAGCTGGACGAGGAGGAGCCGATCGCCGTGAGGCGAGCGACAGGCGAGGGGGAGGCTGTAACTGAGCCACGGGACGAACGACCGAGAAGGGAGAAGGACGGAGGGGGAGACCCAATCGAGGAGTGCGAGACCGACCCACCGAAACGAGATCACTGTTTTTCGACAATGCCGACCGTACCAAACAAAATTCCTCGGAGAGAGTGCAATACCAGGGAGCAGAGCCACCGGGGCCACTACTTCACCGATAACCCGAGCCTGCGAAAGGCTATTGACGAGAAAGGGGTTGCCGACCGTGTGCAAACGCCAAGCGAGGGCAGCGAAGCGAGAGCGGGGAAAGGAGGGAGAGTAACTGTGAACCCACTAGACAAAGACTGCCCGAGAGCAATGCCATCAGGATGGGAGCAGAGGGGAGAGGGGAGATGTAGCCTCACCCTCCTAGGCAGCTAGGCCATCAGAAGAGGGGAGAGGGAGGAGGATGTTTGACGATGATTTCCCCTGGTGTTGAGATTTCAATCGCCGGAGGTGTAGAGGAGATCCTTCGTAATTTAACTACTCGTCGGTCACGGCCCCTTTATATAGGCGTTCCTCCCACAACCCTAACCCTGTTGACTCATACCCTTGAGTCACACAACCTCATGACTCGTAGCGAGTCATGTGCGAAATCCATTAGCTGACTTCTAACAAGTCTCCTGCGCCACATACCTAAACCAATCATAATCAAAATAACAAGTCATGTGCGCAATTCGTGTCACATGAGTGAAACCCATTACTCGTAATGTGAGTCATATGCGAAAGTTCATAAATCATATGACCACAATCGTAGTCATGTGAGAAACATTAACCAATAACATTATAACGATGACATCGCAAGTGCGAGTCATATAAAACAAATCACGAACCTATGACGCATAACCATTTGTCATGTGAAACCATATTCCTTGCTTAGTCAGGTTTGCGACATTAGCTCCCTTCTCCCCTAGCATCGGTCCCTCGATGCTTATTTCCCAACTTTCATCAATTGGTTCCCCAAACGCCTAAGTTCTCTCTTTAAGCGTCGGTTGATGCTCTCCTCGTTTTTCCATGATGTTCTTGTCATCCCAAGCATGCTGTTCCCGACTTCGAGCGATCGTGTCTCGTCCATAATCGTTTTATGTTGATTGTGGATGGTCGCGTCTTCAAGTCGTATCATGTTTTCGAGCTGTTCGTTTCGTCTTAACAGGCCGTCAATCTGCCTGTGTAGGCTGTCGACATCCGGAACTGTTTCTTCCCTTTCTCCTCTCTCCTCCTCTTCTTTCTCGCCCCTCTCCCTCTCAAGCCGGGTCTTCACGGCTTCCATCCTGTTTTTTATCACCATGTCTTTCTTGCTCAGCGGCCCCTGAGCTCCCCTTGGTCCGGGATAATATCCCGCCTTGATTTTGTCTATTTTATGGACTTGACAATTGTCCCTCTAGCATGCATCCCAAGTGTATATCTCCGCGTGCTTTCGCCGAGTTTCTTTGGTTGGGACGGAGGAGAAGGAGGAGGAGTTGCTTCAGACGTATACGGTGTTTCGTATGGTGCCGATCGTTCGGCACTATGTCTTCGGGGTTCCTTTGGGAGCCAATTCCCAATTGTTTCACTAATGTGGACCAAACATTCATCGTCATAACAGCCAGTCCACGATAGGCTGAGATGTTTGTTTCGCTGCATGTTCCGCTTTGCCTCGAGCTGGTCTTCATTCAAGTCTCATTCTGGTTGTCCCGAATAGGGTGGGCTAGTAGGAGAAAATGGGCCGAACCTCTAATTGCCATAATTGCCCCACCCTTCTTCGGCCTTAAGTGGTGCGGCGGTCGGTTGTGAGGACTGCACTTGCACCCATTCTTGATTTTCCTGGGTAGCGGGAGTGGAATCGTTGAATTGCGAGCTCGGCATTATCGAAGTTTTCTGCTAGGTACCAGGTGTTGTCGTGTTCTGGTGAATATCCCGTCCACTTAGCTCGATATTGCAAGTGGTTTCCATTTACTCGAGAGTCGATAATTTCTTCGAGTTCGTATTCATTTTGTCCGTCTATCTCAATAGGAGGAGGAGGAGTTCATATATAAGAGGGGAATCTGTTGTCTTCGTAGGGTTCGAGAAGTGAGATGTGGAATGTGTCGTCTCTCTTCATCGAGGATGGCAGGGCTAGCTTATAAGCGCTATTGCCAAGCTTTGCCACTATCTTGAATTGTTCGATTTTCTTTAATCCAATTTTTTCGATGGTCTCGTGGTCTTGATGTTACGTGGCAACAACCAGACTTTGTCTCCTGAATTGAGATTCAGATCGGGTTTTCGGTATTGATCGTAATATTCTTTTTGTCGTAATTGTGCTGCCACCATCTCGCTTCGTAGTGTGTCGTGTAATTCCCTCATATCTTCAGTCCAGATTTTCTTTGTTTGCATTAGATGACCAATTGTTTCGTGTTCGGGGTTGATTCCGTAGTTTGTATAGAATGGTGTTGTTTTGATCTTCTCCTGATATCCATTGTTGTATGAAAATTCCGCCAGTGCTAATGCCTCATACCAATCGTCTTGTTGGTAATTGATGTATGCTCGGAGGTATTGTTCCAATATGGCATTTGTCCGTTCTGTTTGTCCCTCCTTTTGCAGGTGAAATGCCGTACTGAGTCGCCGTTCAATTCCCATTTTCATTGTGGTGTCCTTCCACAAGTCTGATGTGAATAGTGTGCCTCGATCCGTGATGATATCTCGTGGGATATCATGTAGTAGAACTATTTCTCGTGGAAATAAATTTGCAAACTCCCGCGCATCTAGCTCTTTTCGGCATGGTATAAAATGACTCATTTTGGTCAGGCGGTCGATGACGACCAAGATGGTGTCATAATCGTTGGATATCGGTAGGTCCGTAATGAAGTCCATTGCTATCGACTTCCATGGTCGATCAGGTGCCTCGTTTGGTTGTAATAGTCCGTAGGGTGCATGTCGTACCACCTTCTTTCGTTGACATGTGTCGTAGTTTTTGACGTATCGTTTGCTGCTTTTCCTCATTTCTGGCCAATAATATTTGGGGCATATGAGATCGGCAGGTTTTGCTGTTCCCCCGTGTCCTGCCTGCGGGACATCGTGGTGGTTGTAGATAAGGGCGGTCCTTAGCCCTTCATCGTCTGGTATCCATATCTTGCCCGGGTACCATAGTTGTTCGTCCTTCCATTGGCATAGCCCAAGTGCTACCCCCTTCATTTCCTTTTCTCCTTTGTCTAGCGCTTACTTAATTTGTCGTATGTCTTCGTCTTTTTTGCTTGCTTCCTGGATTTTTCCTTCGTCCATGTCCTAGAATTCCACTAGGTCTCATTGGTTGATTTCCTCCCAATACTGTTCCCTTGGAAGTAGTATCTGAGGAGGGTTGATGAGCCTTGGATCTCCGGCCCTGGGTAGGTCTCCCGCTCTTCGGGTGAGTGCGTCCGCTTTCCCATTTTCCTTTCCTGGCTGATAATATATCTTGAAATCGAACTGACGTATTCGTTGTTCCCATCGTTTTTGTCGGTCGTTGAGATTCTACGAGGTCATGAACGTAACCAGGTTCTTGTGGTCCATCATAACTCGTACTTGGTGTCGAAATCCTTTGACGTATCTTCTCCATTATTCCAGGGCTTGTATGACTGCTAATCGTTCTTTGACGTGGACGTCGTAATTGATTTCGGCGTCCTTCATCTTCTTGGATCGAAATGCGACTGGTCTCCATCTTCCGTCTGGTCCTTGTTGTGATAGTATTCCTGAACAAACATATTTCGATGCGTCTGCCTTGATCATTGTTGGTCTGTCGGGGTCGTAATGGACCAAGACTGGTGACGTGGTAAGTTTCCTTTGTAGTTCTCCAAATGCTGCCTGTTCGACATCTCCCCATTCCCATTTAATGACTTTCTCGGTAAGCCGGTATAGGGGTTTGCTTGTTTTGCTGGATCCTTCTATGAAGCGTCGATAGAAGTTGCAAAAGCCGAGGAAGCATTGTACTTCCTTAACCTTTGTTGGTGCCGTCCATTCCCATATTGCTTTTGTTTTGATTGGATCCGTCTTGATGCCGTCTTCGTTGATGATAAACCCAAGGTATTCCACTTCTCTCTTGTGGAATTCGCATTTGGAAGGTTTGACCTTCATTTCTGATTCAGATATGTCTGCCAAGATGTTGGCGACATCTTTTCTCTGTTGTTCCAAAGTGTCCGAGTATATTAGGACATCGTCCAAATATAATATGCAGCAGATATCGACATGTCTTCGAACTGTATTGTTGATCCATCTTTGGAACGCCGCAGGTGCATTGGTTTGCCCAAAGGGCATTACCAGGTATTCGTATGTTCCCAATTTACTTGAGAAAGTCGTTTTCCATTCATTGCCTTCCTTGATTCTAACTTTGTGGTAGGCATCCTTGATATTCAGTTTCGTAAAGTATTTGGCGGTGTTGTGCCGATCTAATGCCTCGCTGATAAGTGGCAGTGGATACGGGTCTTTTTTGGTGACTTCGTTAAGCCCTCGGTAATCCACGCAGAGTCGGAGTTTTCCGTCTTTTTTCTTGACGAATAGTAAGGGCAACGCTAAGTCTGTCCATACTTCTCGTGTCCATCCTCTTCCTAGGTTATGGTTAATATATCGTCGTAATTCGTCCAGTTCATCCGCGCATAGTGGATATATCTCCTTTGTTGGGACTTTTTCTCCGTCTTTTAGGTTGATTTCCAGGTCAAATCCTGGTCGGTGCTGCGATAGTCCGGTTGTTTCTTCTATTTCGAAGACGTCCATCAGGTAATGGTATTCCTTCGGAACTATTTCTTCAAGTTCTTTCAGTTCGTTGGCTTTTTTGTTCCTGATAGCCAATTCCGTGCTGATATTGACTGCTTCCAGTCTTATCTCATTTTCGATCCAGCTTCTTTTGATAATCCAGGTGGTGTCTCCTTTGTGATAGAAGTGGCCGAATGCCTTAGCCAAGATTTCGCTTATTTCGATCATTGGTTTTGGTGTACTAGCTTCCTTGCTATTATCGTTTTTGGTTACCGTACTGCTGAATCTGTGGTCGCTTCTCACGGTTTCGTCCAGTGAAGCTACTTCATATAGCTCTCCGTCGTTGATTTTTTCGACAATCTACAGTGCAATTCGATCCCCCTTTCGTACCATGTACTCGGTAGCTCCTTGGTTGACCATTACTACCTTCACTTCTCCCGTTTAGTCGGCATCTATAATTCCCGCATTGGTGCTGAGTCTGTACTTGACTGCGAGACGACTGCGTGGATCTATCCGTCGGTAAGTGGTATGAGGTAGCCCAATGGCTATTCCAGTTCCGATCGTTACCTGCCCCTGGGCTGGTATGCTAATTTTCTCAATTGCGTACAGGTCGCTTCCTGCTGCGTTAACTGATCCCTTCGTAGGCATTCTTGCTTCATTGGTCAATTGTTTGACCTTGACAGGCTTATCAATGCCGGCCTGAACTTCAGATAACTTGGTAATCAAGTTTTCTTCCAGGGCTTCCGCTTCTGGTACAGCATACACAACAGGTGGCCTGTTCAAACACCATGTTGTGCATTGTTCGCTGTTGAAGGTAATCTTCTTATCGTTCCAAGCGATAGTCGGATTATGCGTTCGTAACCATGGCATTCCCAAGATGACTTCATGGTTTTGCAAATTTGCCACTTGGAGAGTTGCTAATTCCCTATGACTATAGATGTCCATAGGTACTTTCACAACATGGGTGACTGGCCCAATGCTGCGTGGCTTCCCATCCGCTAGGTAAATTTCTCACAGTTTCTGAGCTCGTGTTGTCGGGATTCCGTGCTTCTGGGACATCCCCTGGTCGATAATATCTTCTATTGCTCCCGAGTCGATCATTGAGTTGATCGTAACTGTTTCCTTTTTTCCGTGAAGTCTGACCTTCACCATAATGTGATCTTTTTCGTTTTTGTGTATTTCCGTATAGTTGAGTGCCGCGTAATAGTTTGCCAAAATGATGGGTTTCCGTTCAGGTCTGTCCCTCAGACCATCTCTTACTGGGAACTTTCTTCTTTTCCCGACTGTTCGGGTTCTCTCTCCACTTCCATTTGCCTCATCTTTGCTTTGGTTCTGCATGGTGGTCGTCGTTGACTTTGTCTGTTTCGTTGTTGACTAGTATAGTCTCGTCCGTCTCATGCATTGTTGCAATCTTTTGCTCGGCCATTTGGCTTTCCGCATTTGAGCCATAGCTGCTCTCTCAGTCTTCTTCTGAATTCGTTGTTGGGCAACCTCCAGTTGGGTTGTCTTCTGGTCGCATCGAGGTCCATAGAGTCTCCTCTTTGATCGTTGATGACTGGCCTAAATGTGCCATACTGGCTTCTTGGCACTTCGACCGTGCAGGTTGGCGTGCTTTTTTGTTGTATGCTGTTGACGAAGTTGATGTGATTCTCCTTTCTGATGGCCCAGTTGGCCAGGTCTTCTACGTCCTCCGTTTGGTAATTGTCCTGTCCCCACGGGTCTTGTAAGGTGTGCTTGATTCCCTTGAGGAATATTCGTTGCATTGACTGATCGTCGTAATCAGCCTCGTATGCTGTTAACAGGAATTCGTTCCAGTAGTCAGTTATGTTTCGTTTTCCTTCAACCAGGCCCTAGATCTTGGTTCTGGCTGCATTCTGTGCGTCAACGTCGGCAAACTGTCTTCGGAGTGCATCGGTAAATCGGCCCCATGTTTCCCTGTTTGCTGTTTTCCTTCCTTCCGTATATGGTGTAATCCATTTTGCTGCTGCTCCTCTTAATAGTGACTTTGTGTATGTCACTTTTTCTGTGTCTGTGGTGATGCCTGTTGCTTCATAGTACAAATTACATTTGCTATGAATGTTCGTAGTGCCTCTCGTTCTCCTTTGAACTCGGGTGGTGGTTTGACTTTCAATCTCGTTTTCCTTTCGCCTCCTTGTGCCAATTGGATGATCTGCCTTAGGTGTTCTTCTGTGAATCCTGCCAGTTGTATGGCCGTCGCAGGGCCGCCCGCAGGGGGATTGCTCGGCCCGCCTTGTGCGGCTGGTGTTGGTGCTGACATCGTGTTCCTTCATGTGATGGCCGGTGATACTGTTCCTTCAGATCCTTCCGGGGATCTTGCTTCTGGTGATATTGGGCTTCCGGCCCTTGATGTTCCAACGGATTGTTGAAGTGCTTCGCCTAGAGTTTCTGTGTCGAATACTGCTTCTGCTAGTGGGTCCTCGTGTTGGTCCGACGTCTTGTCTGTTTGTTAGGTGCTGCGAAGAGACGCAACCAAATGTAACGATACTTCCATCCGGGCGATACTTGCAGCAGGTAACAACTTCGATGTTCTCGTACACTACTTTAATAGCTGAACAAACTTGCTCCTATCGGGTAGTCGAGAACTCGCTACGAGACACTTCTCTTTATTCGCCAGGAATCCTGATAGTAAAGATAATTTGAATTGATAGTATAAGAAAGTACTTAGATGGTTGCCTGAGGAAGTTAACTACTCGTCGGTTGTTTCTTTTTTTTTTCTTTTTTTTTTTCTTTTTTCTTTTTTTTTATATCATATATTCGTTGTTGTAACGTACAAGAAATAGCATGCATCATCAGATATGGCCAAAACAAAACCCACAACCAAAAACAAAACCAAACAAACAAAACCCAAAACAAAAGTAATTCTCCAACGCGTCGAACCCCTATGCATCTGATACTAAGAACAAAAACAACGTAAAACTACCAGTTACAAAACTCAGCAAACAAGTACTACAAATTTCAACAAAACTAAGGAAGTATCGGTGCGTTGCAAATCATCAAGGCCCTGCCTCTTGTGTCTGAGATGCCCTCCAGGAGGTCGGCGGAGGGTAAAAGTTTCGGCCTGGGGCCCCTTCGGGGGGGCGCAGGGGGGGTTGCAGAGGAGACCACCGGGGGGGGCGGCACTGGGAAGGGCCGCATATCAGGGGGGAAGCCTGTTGCGGTCGAGAGGATGTAGCCGGCCAGACCCTTGAGGAGCGAGGCGGAGTCCCATAGGGGGGACTGGGAGTTCAGCGACTAGTCCCTTTGGAGCAAGAGGGAGGGCGCTTCCGTCCTTGCTTTGCAGGTTAGTATGGCGTGTTGAAAGTCTTCCACCGCAGATTTGCAGTGGGGACAGAGGGTAGGGCTATCGCGGTTGTACCAGAAGGCTTGACCTGCGAGCTAGCTTTTGCCGGCCCTCATTTGGTGGATCCTGCCCGCAGCGAAGCGGGGAAGGCCCTGCAAGGGATGGGGCGACAACGAGCGGGGAAAGGTGTAATAAGCGGGGGGGAGAAGTCTACCTTCCAGCAGGAAACTAGCGACTGTCTAAGGAGGAGCTTTAAATGTTTGTTCACCTTGGACATAAGGACGGGGTCTGGGAGAGGATCAACCCTGGCGAGCAGATCGGTCCTTATCATCCGAAAGAAAGTAGGACGATAAAGTGCCGAGTATGCGTTTTGTACTATCGAATCAAGGGGTAGAAGTCTTCTACATCTTAACGGCGGGGTTGCCCAGTTTAGTGGGAGGTAGTTTGGCTGGAGTCTGGTGGCATACAAGCGGGCTGAGATAGCAGACCTCCAGTCCTCTAGACAAGGGAACGACGGGGGCAGTCTGGCTGTAGCCGGGTTGGCCGACGGAGGGAGGCACGAGATCCGAAGACCGGCGAGGCGGCGTTGGTGGGCTGCCAGGAGGGAGATAGGGGGGAGGCAAGACTCTAACGACAGGATGCCCGTGGGGGTTGAGGAGAAGCAGGAGGTGGACCACCTTTGGACCTTCCTCCAAAAAACCTCCATCTTTTCGCTTAACTACTTGTCCTTTTTTTTTATTTTATTTTTTTCTTCTTTTTTTTTTATATTATATATTCGTTGTTTTAAGGTACAAGAAATAGCATGCATCATCAGATATGGCCAAAACAAAACCCACAAACACAAAACAAACAGAACAAACAAAACCTAAAAACAAAACTACTTCTCCGACGCGTCGAACCCATACGCATTTGATAACTGAAACAAAAAAAAGTAAAACTAGCAGCCTCAAAGCTCAGCAAACAAGTACAACCCGTAAAAGTTTTTAGGCAAAATCAACGAAACTAAGGAAAAACTGGGGCATTGCAAATCATCAAGGCCCTGGTGCGTGTGTCTGAGATGCCCTCCAAGAGGTTACTCGTCGGGAATAGTTTTGGCCTCAACCCTTTGTTGTGGGGTCTCAGAGGGGTAACGGATGGGACCGTCGGTGGGGGCGGTATTGAGTAGGGGGGCATGTCTGGCAGGAAACCCGTGGCAGTCGAGAATATCTAGCCGGAGAGGCCCTTGAGCAGAGATGCGGAGTCCCAGAGGGGGGACGGGGGGTCCAGTGAGGCATCCCTTGGGAGGAAAAGGGAGCGCGCTTCCGATCTCGAGGGGCAGGACAGGATGGCAGGTTGAAAATCTTCCACCCCGCTTTTGCAGTGTGGACAAAGAGTAGGGTCGTCGTTATTGTACCAGGAGGGGTGACCAGCGAGCTAGCTTTTTCCTGACCACATCTGGTGGATCCTGCCAGCCACAAACTGGGGGAGGCCTTGGAACGGATGAGGTGACAGAGAGGGAGTAAACTTATAATAAGAGGGAGGCAAGTAATCCACCTTCCAACAAGTGAGAAGGGATTGCCTGAGGAGGAGTTTGAGGCGCCTGTTGGCCTTGCTCATGAGTTGGGGGTCTGGGAGGAGGGTACGCAGGTCCATGAGGTCGGTTCTAACAAGCGGGAAGAACGCGGGTTGATCAAGGGCCATATATGCGTCGTGCACAATAGAGTCGAGAGGTAGATGCCTTCTGCAGCGAGACAGGGGGGTAGCCCAGTTCAGGGGGAGGTAATTGGGTTGTAGTCTGGTGGCGTATTGCCTCGCGGAGATGCGTGATCTCCGGTCGTCCAGGGTCGAGAAGGAGGGGTGCAGTCTGGCGGTCGCCGGGTTGCCAGAAGGGGGAAGACAGGAGACCCGAAGGCCGGCAAGGCAGCTTTGGTGCACCGCCAGTAGGGAGACTGGGGGAAGGCAAGACTCGAAGGACAGGATGACAGTAGGGGTGGAGGAGAAACAAGATGTGGACCATCTCTGAACCTTTCTCCAAAACACCTCCATTTTCTCACACATCTTCGCGCTTGAGACATAGAGGTCAGCCCTCTACTGCAGGACCGGGCGCACCACCGCCATGGCAAGGCGGTGGGATAGGAAAGGGGGGATGCCTCTTGCCGGAGAGCCCAGAGAGCAGATTACGGCAAAAGCACCCTTGGCCAGGGCAAGTCTCTTGTTGACGTGAGGCGAGGTGGACAGGGAGGGGGTGAACCAGTAACCAAGCCACCTAAGTGAGGCGGCGGGGCGAAAGATACTCCCATCCAGAGTGATTGAGACTGCTGACTGGGGGCCCCTCTGCAGGGGGGTGTGCCAGTGGATGAGTTCCGTTTTTGGGACTGAGAAGGGGACCCTTAGCTTCGAGCCAATGGTGGAGAGAGTCCGGTAGTGGCCGGCCAAGAGAGAGACGTTTTTCGTAGGAGGAGGAGGAAACTGTGATGGCAAATTCATCCAGGTATGAGCGGACGAGTCCGCGGGGGATGTTGAGGTGCATGGAGGAGACGTAGATCACGAACAGTAGGGGCGAGAGGGGGGAGCCCTGGGGTGTCCCTACCGATACCGGGAGAGAGGCCCTTGGCGAGCCCTGGAATAGGAGGCGACAACGACGTCCGTGTAAAACGGAGTGGACCCACTTCACTAGGTAGATGGCCGTGCCGAGGGACTGCAACTTGGAGGAGAGGGCCGCAGAGTCAACATTGTCGAAGCCGCCTTTGATGTCTAAAAAGAGGGTAGAGACCTTGAAGTCCTGGTTGGCTTGAAGCGCCCGGACCTCATGGGCGAGGGTGGCTGCCGCGTCGAAGGTTGAGATGCCTGGAAGTGAACTGCACTGGTCCCTGTGTATAAGTCCAAGTGTACGAGCCACCTTGCCAATCCTTGAACAGACGATGGCCTCTAGAATTTTGGAGAAGGTTTTGAGGAGGACTATCACCCTGAAGGATGCAGGGGACTCGTAGGAGGATTTTCCGGGTTTTTCCTGGATCACTCCATCTGCTTCCTTGAGAGAGCCCTGGAGATGACCATGCGACAGGAGGGGGGAGAGAAGTGCGGGTATGAGTTTTGGGTTCTTCGAGTGTACCTTCTTCCAAACCGAGTAGGGTATGGTGTCGGGACCCAGGGCTGAGGTAGGGGAGCACGCCCCAAGGGCTGTGCCTACCTCCTCCTTGGTGACCGGGGGGGCATCAGGGTCGAGGGTAGCAAAACGAGGGTAGCCAGGGCTCGGCCTTGGGGGAAAGAAATGATTTAGGAGGGCCTCATTTATCTGGGCAGGAGTATCAGCCCCTGGAAAGGATGGAAATCTAACGGTGGGGGAGCCGGACAGAGCTCGCCTGGCGTGCCAGACCGAGTGGGCATCCGTGGTGGCAAGGTATTGTTCCCAGTGCTCCTTCTTGGTTTTCTGTATCGCTTTGAAGTAAGCTGCCCTAGCCGTACGGGCTTCAGCTGGGGGAAGCGGGTTATCGCGTAACTTGGCTTTACATGCGCGCCTAGCTGCAGCATGGTAGGTTTTCCTTAGCGAGGAGAGGAGGGGAGACCACCAGGGTTGGGCCCAGGGTGAGGGGCGGGAAAAGGGGACATTGGAGCGGAGGGATTCTTGGACTTTGGCAAAGTTGGTGTCGAACCAAGTGTCTAGTTGGTCGATGGTGGGGGAGAGGACGGGGGTGGAAATATAGATTTTGTTGAGGGCCGCGGTGGCCCGATCCCAGTCAAGCCTTACCCAATCCGGTTTCGGGGGCGCGGGCTTCAAGGGAGAAAAGTCAAAAGAAACAAAACAGCGGAGGTGATCAGAGCCAGTGGACGGGAGGGGGGTAGACCACTCCGCCTTGACAAGTCGGGAAAGAAAAACATTCGCAAAGGCGATGTCAATGACCCCAGGCCTAGCATTGGCGTTAAACGAGAACCTAGTATAAACACCTGCGACATTCAACAGCGAGAAATCCTATGAAGCCGGTAGATTAAAATAGGGGGAGGAACGAGACATTTCGGAATGACTGAAATGTCTGAGGGGGTCGGCGGAGGGGTGGTGAACGTTGAAGTCCCCAAGAATCAAAGTACGAAAGTAAAATTTTTTAAAGACCCTGGTTGGGGGGACCGATGGCGCGCCCCCAGCACGGGTAAAGGTATTGTAAACGTTAGAGACTCTCCACCTGTTGGCCGAGCCTCTCGGAGGGGAATCCAAAAACAAATCAAGGGAAAAATAACTATCCGAGCCGGTTGTAACTGGGCGGACAGAGGCTCGCTCCAGGAACGTTAGAGAGACATAAGTAGCGACTCTTGGCTTAAAGGTCTCGGGCGGGATAGGGGAAAAAACTTTAAAGCCAGCAAAGGAAGGAAGGCGACCAAACTTGACAGGAGGGTCTTGAACGGCAACAATATCAAGAGGGGTTTTGAGCAAAGAAAAACTATTAAACAAGGCAAGATACACTTTCCAACTCCCCAGGAGGTTGTGCTGTACAAAGGAGATATTAGACAGGGACAGTAATTTTGCGGCGTTTCCCCGCATTAGTGGGCACCGCCCTGATTTGATGAGGAGGAGAAGGACAGCGGGACCCTCTGGGGAAGGGGGCCACAGGGGCTTTGGGTGGGACGAGCTGGCGTAGGGGGCTTGATGGGCGGAC
>QOVD01001595.1:0-23106 GCA_003521225.1 Tuber microsphaerosporum | reverse complement strand
CTCGTGGCTGTTTTCCTGGGTTATGTTGAAAATAGTGGGTGCGGAGGTAATCATTTACGGTACGGGTATTACGCAGCGGAGTGGAACAGCTTAGACGGAGATGAAACCCATGATTGATTGTTATGAGTTGATGAAAGAAAACGCTTGAGTAGAGAAGTTTTAAAAGGTAAAGAAACAAAGTACAGAAAGGAAAGAAAGAGAGAGGTGCTGAAACTTCCTCATGAGTTACCCGTCCGTTGACTAGTGCATCCGCATTCCAGTGCGGCCTTGAAGTGCGGGCACATCCCGCATCAAGTACGGCACATCCCGCATCAAGTGCGGCCATACACAGAGATTTCCAACAAGTTACCAGTTCCCCGCAATAAACGTCATGACCCTGGGATGACGATGGCCTGCCAGTGCGCCCTCCGTAGGCCAGGCAAACTTAGCTTTTCCCAGGGTCCCAGGTTTTGTAATTCCCTGGAGGGCAATCATGACCAGTCAGCCCTATGGGAGTGGGGGGGATTGGTAAAATCGGGTGATACGCCATGAGTTGGGGGCGAGGGTAGCGGGAACAAGTTCTTAGTATGATATCATGCAAAGCGTGTTCTCTGCCCTCCTGACAAGCTGAGTTAAGCCTAAGAAGGACGTATCATATCGTGAAGAAGCCATGTTAATATTGTTCGCTCTGGTTGGGATGGTATTATGACGGATGTTAAGCTTTAGGAATTGTGATGGTATAATATATAGAATGCCTTGAAAAGCAAGAAGTGGATTAAGGGTATGGTATGGTATTTGTCACTCCTAGATAGCATGGTGGGATATAGCAAAAAGTTGTCGAAATGATCTTATCTGATGAGTAAGATCCAATGTGATATCGCTAAAAACTCCTAAGAGGGGGGCTACTCTCTGAGGTGAAGCTTCTTTTGTTTAGCCGTTTTATTGTTTGATGGTGGCTTTCGAGTGACGATCTACTATCCATTAAGAGGCATTTGGTCGCTAGATGCTCCTATACTAGTACCGCACATCTTCACACACCTGTACTACAGCGCTGTTGGCGTCTTCATAGTTTCTTGTTCGGGGGGGAAGATAGCTCGTCCAGGGATGCCATCGGGGGTGCAATACTCCATTCTCTGGAAAAGAAAGTGACTGGTTGAGTATGGTTTATGGCCTATTGGGGGTAAATAGATAAGTAGGGCAACGGTATTCAGGATGAGCATAGGAGGCGTTGTGCTCAAGGGATTCTTCATCCAGAGGGGGTACTCACGAGAGGCTTATGTCCAATAGTCTCGTGTAGCGCTTTCTGGAGGGGGGACTAAAATACGCCGACGCGAGATCTTATGTTATATTACTAGTCCTAAATTACGATGCGCTTAAATTTTAATAACATTTTAGTGATATCGTGCTACACCCAATAAGGAGGTTCCTGGGGCCGCTCGACAAGCTAAGGGGATGACAATGAGTATGAGGAAGAAACATAGCCTTAAGGGGGGAGGAGATATATCTATTAATCGCGCCTCACTGCCCCACGCTACTCTTGTGTACGGGCAGCAGGAGCATGGGTATAGCAAGGAAAATATACATCTTCAGCTATGCACAAAGAAAGAGTCCAAAGGATCTGTGTGCCACCGAGATATAACTTGGATTGTCAAAGGTTTTGTCAGATACACAGAGGTTTGATAGGAATAGGCTAGGTATTAGGTATGATACCACTCTTGAGGAGTTGGGAATTGAGTCGACACTTGCATATAGAAAATGGTGTCCTTACTGTTTTCAGTGGTTATATGGGTATGGTACTTTGTATTTTTGTGGATTTTCTCCAGTGGAATATCTTGGTGCGAAATCTGCTATTTTTGCGGTAAAATTGCATGCATCCCCTCACTTTTTTGGTCCCACTTGTATTGCACCCTTAAACGTTAATGTATTACAGGAGTAGATACATCCTCGGGGGGAGAGAGATTACAAACATTGCTCGCTGGTGGCTAACAACAAAATTCCTTCGTGTGCAAAGGGATGGTTAAATCGGGGATGTCGGTGATAAGAGAGGGTAGGTTTAGCTGCGAGAAAGACGGGATTTGGAGCGGTCTTAGTGTTGCGCCCAACCCTTAAGTCGGGCGTGACGAGTGTCTTGGACATTGCCCTGCTGTGAGTTGCGATCATAACACATCACTTCATTGACAACTTCACGAAATCACCAGCACAGTGCACTTTACCCGCCAGACACGAGCCACACAAACCATAGCAAATCCCCTAAGTAACTCATCTGACCAAGATCCGGGTATTATCGATGGGACATCCACAGCCCCATGATTGGATTCATTAAATCACCTGCGGGAAGCACAAAGGAAAATAACTACTCTATCTCAGCCTCCAGCGAATCTCCATTTTTGCTTTTAACCCCCTCCCCCCCCAAATTGATTCATGCTCCTATCATAACCTCTATATCCATGCGATACACTTTCATCCGAGTAGAGTACAAAAACAGCAACAATGGTAATAAAAACAAGTTCCCCCTTCCCGTCATCATCATCACCGCGCCCCTTCAAACTAAAGGAAGAAAAAGAAGAAAATAAAGAAAAAACAAGGTAAGAAAAAAAATTCCAAAACCGTGACTCCCATGCCAAACCACCTTTTTTTGTTTTGATAAAAGGAAAACGAAAGAAAACGAGAAAACGATTGAAGAAATACCCCCAGTTGATTGAGAAGAAAAAAGGAAAGATGAAAGAAGAGGAAAATCCTAGTTTATGGCGTAACGCATGGTGTTCCAGAACTTAGACGTGTTCTATTTTGCAGAGTTCTGACTCGGTGAAAAGGGTGATGGTTGAGACTAAAGTTGTAATGGAAAGCAACGTGATAAAGTTGTAGACAGGGGGAAAGAAATTAGAGGATAGAACGAAAAGAAAAACCCGATGGGAGCGAAAAATTGAGCATAATGGGGAACCCTTTTTCAAAGTACGGAAACGTGAATGGAGCGAAAAATTTATGACAGAGTCTGGTAGAAGAGAAGAAAAGAGGGAAAAAAAAGGAAGTTGGGGACTAAAATTTCTTTCCCTTTTTGCTTTTTTTCTTCTTACTCTTGTTTGGGAGGACGAGCGGGACGTCTACTAGTTCCCATTCCATATATCGAATCATGTATTCGTCGATGTGCACTGGTTCTCGATCGACCCGGTTCCAGCCGTCACCATAGATATCATGACCAAGACCTCTGTGGGTAACAACTTCTGGTTCCACAGTATTTCTTTGCGGTGTCATGGCGGCATTACTGACAGGCGCCGATGGCTCTCTGGGCGTGGTTCCCGCAGTAGCGGTGCCAGGCTCTCTTGGTGTTTGTGCTGGAGTGCTCCTTTCTGCAAAGTCGGCGCCGTCGGCATCGACAACTTCCCTCTGCGCAACCTTAGCTGCTGCAACGTCCTCAACATCTTCGGCTGCCTCGAGTGCTTTCTCCATGTTTACTCCGGGGGCAACCATTGTTTGCGAATCGTCCACGCCGTCTAGATCCTTGATAACTTCATCCCCGAGCATGTCGCGGATTGTGAGCTTGTTGAAGTAGTCGGTTGTGAAATCACCCTCTTGAATGACTACGTCATCTAACATTCGCTTTTGGTTCGATTTCCGGAGTATGTTTGACTCAATGGTGTATTCAGAGACGAAGCGGTAGATGTGGACGTCACGAGTTTGACCTATACGATGACATCGGTCTTGACATTGCTTGTCCATCGCTGGATTCCAGTCCAAATCATAGAATATCACAGTATCTGCACCTGTCAAGTTGATACCAAGCCCACCAGAACGGGTGGATAGGATGAATACGAGAATTCTCGTATCGTTATTAAATCGATCCGTTAATATTTGTCTCTGCTCCACCTTCGTAGCTCCATCAAGGCGGAGGTAGCGATGGCCGTGGATATTCAAAAACTGCTCGAGAATATCTAGAACTTTGGTCATTTGGGTAAAGATCAGGGCCCGATGCCCTCCGGCCTGCAACTGACGCAGGAGAAGGTCTAGGCGTTGTAGCTTTCCGCAGTCATACTGAAGAAGTCGTTTATCCGGAAAAGCAATTGATAACCGAACCCTGGCTTTATGGAAAGGATCCGATGGAAACAGATTCTCAACTTGGGTTTCCTGGATAAGCTCGACTCCTCGTGGCGATAGCGCTATGGGTGCCATATCAGTTGCGACAACAGCAGGGGTGATACAACCAAACTTGTCAATTACGCTGCCCATTGACTCAGTTCGGTCTTCAAGGGTTAGTATCATCGAACTGATAACCTCGGATCGATTAAGGAACCAATCAGTTATCAATTTCCGATTCCTTGGCATTGGTTTAGAAGGCCCAATAGATACGCCATCGGTGCACAGTTCAACCAGGTTCTTTCCGAAGAGGGGGCGGTACTGGGTGCGCGATCGATTCAAGCGGACACAAGATTGGAGGGTCCCAAGACGGGATACTTCTGCTTGGTGCTTAAGATAAGCTGCGTGCCCTCGAACAGTTGCAAAGTCTGGTTCTACTGGCTTTATATCTGCCGCTCTATCCTCGTAATACTTTTGAAGGAACTCGGTTGCTGTAAGTCTTGATATCTCGTCTGAATGCTGAGTTGAGAGGTGGTTGTTTTTGGCGGGCACAAGCCCACAAAATTCGAGGAAGTTTGTACTAAAGAAAGGTTTAAATGGATCCTCGTTTAGGAGACGCCGTCTAACTAGTAGCTCCTTGACTTCATAGTCGGCAACCGCAGACTTTTGCATCGCGAAAGATGTGACGATCTGGCGGGTTTCAAACAGATCTGGATGGTTACAGACCTTGCGAAGTTGCATTAGACAATTGATAATGGAGAGATAATTGCCTGATGCTAGTGTTTCGCGTGTTTTTGCCATTGACATAAATTCCTCATAAAGGTATCTTTGTCGCTTCGATAGCCTACAATAAACGATGTGTTCGAATTTTGCTGGCATCTGCTTCTCCACGTCTGCCTTCAATCTGCGAAGAAGATAAGGTCTGAGGACGCGATGGAGTTTTGTGACAGTGTGTTTGGCTTCATCGTCCATACCTTCCCGGCCGCCTTCAATGAGTTGGTCTACGGGGTGTGCAAACCATTCTTGAAATTCCTTCAGGTTTGCAAATCCGGCGGGCATAGCGCTCGAAGCTCCAGAAGGCATGAGAAAGTAAAGCAACGACCACAGCTCGATTAGATTGTTCTGGAGAGGGGTTCCTGTAATCAACAAACGGGCCTCGGCTTTGAAGTTGAGTAAAGTTTGCCATCTCTGCGATCGGAAATTCTTGATATTATGGGCCTCATCCAAAATCAAATAATGCCAGTTGCGGCGTTTAAAGGTAACTTGATCTTGAAGGACAAGCTGGTAAGAAGTGATGCACACATGCCACAGATTGTTGTCAAACCATCCCTTTCTCTTCTCAAGCCGTTGCTCACGAGATCCATAATAAGTTAGAATCTTGAACCCTGGTGCCCACTTTTTAAACTCCATCTCCCAATTAAGCATGACACTTGTTGGGACAACAATGAGATGCGGCCCCCAAACTCCCTTTTCACACGCGAGGTGTGCTAAAAGTGCGATGGTCTGTATTGTTTTACTGTAACACAAGTTAGCTAGTGGAAAATTATCTTACAAGTACATCAAAACCCGCGAACATACCCAAGTCCCATCTCATCGGCCAGGATGCCATTGGTGTGGTTATCGTAGAGCCCGGCGAGCCAATCGAGGCCATAGTGCTGGTACTCTCTCAAAGTCCCCCGGAGAAGAAACGGAATGGGGGTTTTGATATCTATATTCGGTTGAGGAGAGGTTTCTGGCGATGTTGTAAGCGATGAAGGGTGGCCGCTTTCTTTCAAATCAACCTGTGAATGAGAGAGCGATGTTGACGTTTCTGCATCCATTGTATCCGAATGACCGTTGAGCATCGGCATTTCTAGAGCTTGGCCTCCAATAACCCCCGGCGCAGAGAGATAGTTCGCTCCAACATCTTTACCCGGCGGGGATTTGTAGACAACAAGGCTCACTTCATCGATCTTATCTTCCTCTAATAGCTCATCAGTGGCATTGACTTTAGAGTCGTTTGAGAGTGACTCTATTTGCACACTATCCGAAGATTTCTCGAGGCTCCGGTCCTCCTGCACAGGCTCCGCAAGCTCATTCTCGTCCTCACTTTCAGGCTCGAGATCGCGAGAGTTCGTCCTTAACCCGCTCAAGTCGCCGTATAACCCTAGCAGTCCGGATCCAAATGCATCTTCGATCTCGGAATCATCCTCGGAATCATCTTCACCGCCTTCATTGCCATCAGACTCACTCTCAGAATCCATGTCAACTGATTCGTCACTATCATCCATGAGAATATCGTCAACTTCTTCAAGCTCAACTGCCTCAGTCGGGTCTTCGTCGACATCCATTCTAGCGGCATCGTCCGAGGGTATATCAGACAGCACAGGTGTTCCGCTACCAAGTGACATCCCATCCTCAATATCCGATAGATCGTCCTCCTGAATAAGCCCCTTACCTCCAAGTGAAGCTCGACTGGGGCCAAGACCTGCATACTTTGCTTTTAGCTGCTCCACTGTAAGATTCTCATCGTCATCCTCCACATCTTCCTCATCAGAATCTGTGGTCGACATATTTGCCTCGTCCAGCTCTTCTTCCAATTCTGACACTCTTCCGTCGTCTTCTTCCTCCTCTTCTCCATCATCCTCTCCATCATACTCCCCTTCCTCCTCCTCCCCCTCCAGCATGTCTAGACCATCCTCAGATGCTGTTGCAGAATTATGACGGTCTCCTCGTCGAGCTTCGAGCAGCTGGGTCGAGTGTTCAAGCATCTGATTCAGGTGCTGTTTGCCTGCTAGTCGATGTTCCTCTTCTGCCCTCATTCTTCTGCGGTTTTCAACCTCCTATAATTACGTTAGTTACTGCTATGACGGTAAGGTTTTTGCATAAATGGGTGCACATCTTTCTCTATGGCAAGGCAGACTGGAGTTTCGTGTGACGCTTGCTGGGGCGAGGGTAAAGATACCTTCAATACTTCCTCCCATTTCCGGCGTAGCTGAGAAATTTGCTCTCTATATATCCTCCGGTTCTCAAGAAACTCCTCTTGTTCGATCTCTTCTTTTGTCAAAGGTCTTCTTCTTTTGATTTCTGCCATTATCAACGCATTCCGCTTTTTCATTACCTCGATATGTTCTTTTCGCTCCCTCACCAAAAGTCGTTGCAGATACAGGGCATGTGCGACCAAGTGATCTTGATGCGAATAAGGTTGAGGCGGCTCGGGCACTTTCTCGGGGAGATACAGTGAACATTGATCCGGTCTAAGAAGGCCATTAACAACAGCATCTTCAATTTTGTTTCGTATTGCAGCTTCTTCTCGTGCCTCCTCTTCCGCGGCCGCTAGTAGGGCCGGATTCTTAAATATGTCATCATGATCCAGGAAATCTTCAAAAGAGTCAAATTCCCTCTGAGCAGGAACATGCGAAGGATGTGTTATTACTGGTTTGGGTATACTGAATTTCAATTTAATCTTTGGAACTCTGAAGTCTGGATCGACATCCAGCTCTCCATCCGACTCGAATTCAAACCCTCTATCAATCCCATTCCTTCCAGTTGTCGCTGACTCTGGCTTGATCCCAACCCCATTAATGATTTCTTCCTCTGTGAGGGCATTTCTGCCAGCCGTACGTGCACTTTTTCTGGTGCCGGCTACTGGACTCTTCTTAGGAGGGGCGGACGACTTTGCCGGAGTAGTCTTCGGAGCAGACTTTTGCACTGATGCTGACTTCGCAGGTGTTGACTTCTTGATGGGCGTACCCTTAGGGGCTGTCGGCCTCTTAGGACTGACTCTTGAATTGCGACCGGAAATTTTTGGAGTGGGGGTTGTCGGCCTAGCTCTCCCGCTCGACTTATTTTGCGTTGTAGAACTACGCGACCGAGAGCCATTAGCAACAGGAGCGGAAGCCAACAGAGCATTTTTCTTCTGTTCCGATTGTCGCTGCGAAGATCTTGTAGGACGCGTCGGGGTTGTGCCATTCTTCAGAAAGGGTTGCAGCTCTGGGGGAATTGGGTTTGTTCGACCAGATTTGCGCCGACCATCTTCCCCTATGAATGAAGCTGGGGTTTGTGTAGTTGCACTCTTCCATGGTGGTGAGTCGTCTAATTTTCTTTTCTTGGAAGGGGGTTTCTTGATACCAGAACCCCCCTCCAGGTTCGGAGCGGAAGCCTGTGGCTCCGGCGTTGTGTGTCCGTTCTCTGTAAACATGGTCAGAATAAAAGTAGGCAGTGATAAAGGACCAGAAAAACAGACCAGGCGAGCCTGATGGTCCGGGACGTTTTCGCGTATTGCTTCTCATACAAGTAGGGCTGGTGGGGTTTGGAAGCTAAAACTCGTACTGGACGTCCGAGATAGGGATAAACATGGGAAATTTTGGTGGTCAATAAATAGCCACAATCAGAGGAATCTCTGTACGAAGTTTTAAGTGGCAGAGGGTTCTGGTTGTTGAGATAATGGATAAAAAAGGAGAGTACGCGGCGATGGGCAGCTCTTTCGACTGATGACACCGTTGGGTCTGACGAGGCGATAATTTTGCTGCTGTTGGTCGTCAGTCCACAGCCGGGTCGCCTCCGTGTTTTCCTTACTTTCTTTTTTTCTTCCATTCTTTCCTTTCATTGCCGTGAAAAGTCAGGGATTTTCATTTTGCCCTGGATAAGTTTAGGGGAGTTCAAGTATTACCAAAACTAGTCGATTTAGCCCTCTTTAAGCCATTAACTTGCATGATTCCGGGTTCATTCTGATGCAACTTATGGCTGGCCACTCAGCGCCCTTATGTCGTAGGTCGGACGCCATACAAACCAATTTATTAGATCAAATCTCCCCTCCAAACCCCACATCATCTTCATCGAGGCAGGTCCCCCTTTCTTCAACAAACTAACTGACTATACGTGATGGTTATCCTAACCTGATTTGTTCTATAGATGTTCGCCCAACGAGTGTCTATGGTGAGGCCTCTGGTCTACCGGACACTTCCCCTACTTTCTTCACATTATACCAGAACCTTTATTACTGGTTACCCCAGAATTCCTCAAAAGTTCGAGCAATACCCAAATTTTGATGACGCGACCGATCCAGGGATGGTTGGTGACCCCTCATCTCTCAAAGCCATTGGCTTGGACCGTGTTAATGTTTATGAGAATAGAATGGCGGATACGTGAATCCCCCAGCCGAAAAGCGTCAATTCAGAGATCCCTACGCTGATTGGTGGGACAAGCAAGGCCGCCGCAACTTTGGGGAGCCGGTGAGATTGGCCCCCAACATTAAAACCACTCCGTGCATCTAGCTAAATATCGCATTGAAATAGTTGCACGAAGACGACGATCTCCTAGGCCGGTTTACTCCCGAAGAATATACACACTTCAAGCCGAGATGGGCATTTGCCATGAATGGAATATTCATCGCTACGATGCTCGGATTCTGCGGGGTCGTCTATGCCCTCCATCCGGACATGCCCGCGGTTCCTAGAACCTTTCCGCACGACGGACTGCTAGATGCACTCGGTGGCCCCGGAGCGCTCCCAGCATTGCCAGATAAAAATGATAAATAGATACCTATGTTCAATTTTACCGATGTTTGTTCCTTCTTTGCTCGTGTATATAAATCACAAATGCCCAATCACCTAAGCCTAGGCTACGAAAACATGGATATCGTACCTAAAAGGGCAGAATCGGCGATCATATGTGCTTCGAGAAAGGAAATGCATTGAAGTATTATGAAAGTATGTGCCAGCTATCATACCCAAAAATATATTTACTGGAGCTCCGTGACACCGTTATTATATTTCTCTATGAGTACTGCAATGGCCTTTAACACTACTCGTACAGTCCAGGTTAGATGCTTTGGTTCGCATACCGGTATTCACTATGTTCTTGGTTGTACGCTAAGTAGGGCATTTTCCCGAACGGGGCTGATTAGTCGTCGCCTTGGAGCTTATGAATTCCTATCATAGTTCTTGAGCTTCGACACCAACAAACTCAACCTCCATCAACCCTCCACTCCAGTACGTTATCGACCGCCCCTTCATCCCATCTATCTATCACCTACCAAATCCTATCACCCTCTTTGGAATCCGCTTTTTAGGACGTTTCAACTCTACGCCAGCCACCATGCCTAGTGCCACTGGAAAAGACTGGGAAAAGTACAAAAAGTTCGCCGACGAAGAGGAGGACGAGAAGAAGATTATACCACTATCAGAAGAGTATGTCTCCTTGCAAGACAAGGTGCTATTGATTTTGACCCTGATGAATGGGATGGATGAAGATGGAAATACGATGCTAACTAGGCGCGAATGGCGTTGATAGAGATATTCAAGTCCTAAAGACCTATGGCGCCGCTCCCTATGCTGCATCGCTAAAGAAACTCGAGAAGGATATCAAAGACTTACAAGCTAAGGTAAACGAAAAAATAGGTAAACTTTATCACGCCCAGATGCGGAAATGCATTTATGCTGACTAGGCTCTTCCGGAGTTCAGGTGTCAAAGAATCTGATACAGGATTGGCCCCACCACATTTATGGGATGTCATGGGAGATAAGCAGCGCATGTCTGAGGAGCAGCCATTACAGGTTGCGCGTTGTACCAAGATCATTCAGAGTGCAGATGACCCGGAGAAGGCCAAATATGTGATCAATGTTAAACAGATCGCGAAATTTGTTGTTAACCTTGGAGAACGAGTGTCTCCAACGGATATCGAGGAAGGGATGAGAGTTGGGTAAGTTGTTTCACAGACTTTTATCAAGGGTGCTTTCTTTTTTTAATAAAGGTGAATGTTATTGCAGTGTTGATCGACAGAAGTACCAAATCCTTTTGCCTCTCCCTCCCAGAATCGATCCTTCGGTTACTATGATGACAGTCGAAGAGAAGCCCGATGTTACCTACGGCGATGTTGGTGGATGTAAGGAGCAGATTGAAAAGCTTCGTGAGGTCGTCGAGCTCCCCCTCTTATCTCCCGAACGATTTGTGAACCTTGGTATCGACCCCCCTAAGGGCATCCTTCTCTATGGCCCCCCGGGGACTGGAAAGACACTCTGCGCACGAGCGGTTGCGAATCGTACCGATGCTACTTTTATCCGTGTTATCGGCTCAGAGCTTGTTCAGAAGTATGTTGGTGAGGGGGCACGAATGGTTCGTGAACTTTTTGAGATGGCTCGTACCAAGAAGGCTTGCATCATCTTTTTCGACGAAGTCGATGCTATCGGAGGCGCTCGTTTTGATGATGGCGCTGGTGGTGATAACGAGGTTCAGAGAACCATGTTGGAGTTGATTACCCAGTTGGATGGTTTCGACCCTAGAGGAAACATCAAAGTCATGTTTGCGACCAACCGGCCTAGTACCCTCGATCCTGCTCTTCTTCGACCTGGGCGTATTGATCGAAAAGTAGAGTTCAGTCTGCCAGATTTGGAAGGGAGGGCAAACGTTTTGAGAATCCATGCAAAGAGCATGAGTGTTGAGAGGGACATTAGATGGGAACTAATTTCCAGGCTTTGCCCCAATAGCACCGGAGCTGAATTGCGAAGTGTTTGCACCGAAGCGGGTATGTGTCAAACCGAATGCCCCTCGTTTTTATCACTGCTATTACTATTAATACTATTATTATATCCTCTAACGTTGGTAACCTCTAGGAATGTTTGCTATCCGAGCCAGGCGAAAGGTGGCCACAGAGAAGGACTTCTTGTCCAGTGTTGAGAAAGTCATCAAGGGCAATCTCAAATTCAACTCCACCGCCACTTATATGCAGTATAATTAGTTTAGAGGGTAGGTATCTAGAGCTAGTTCAGGTGCAGAGCCTAAGGTTGTACAGTACGGCAGTCAGTAAATTTGGGCTATCATTACTTGTTTCCATAAAATACCCACATGGCTGAAGCTAGGATCGGGTGTGCATTAGCTTTCTTAAACTTTGACTCCTTGAACTCGCTATCGCAACAGATTCCAATACTGCCTTCTGGAAATCTCTGAGCAGACCAGACGGCACGAGGAGCGTCATACTTCCTGCCGAGTATCGCATTTGTGCCAGTGCTGTAACCAACAGCCCTATCAAGGCAGACAAAGCGCTTGGCTAAACCGAATTTCTTTTAAGCATGAGTGATATTCTGCTAGTAAAATTGACTATAATACTATACCGGTACTATAACTCGTGCTATCTTACGTGCTTCTCCTTCAGATATTGGTATTATGATATAAGCTCATACTCGAGTACAAGTAATTATAGTCTATTATATAACACGCATGATATACGAGTGGAATAAGAAACTAATGACGGTCTCGAAAGGTAACAAGTACCGGCAGTACTCGAGCGCAATACACTCACTATCTTATCAAGATCGCCAACCAAGACTTTCAAGTTACAGACAACCAATAAAAATGCCCACAGATCAGCTTACTTAATAATAATATTTCTTTTCAGGACCTGACGGATTGCCGAGGAAGTGCCTCGTGCCATGCCAATCTCCAACATCCTCGATTAGCGCAACCTACCGGTAGCAACCGGCATCATCACCACACACTCTCTCCACACTTCACCATCTCATTCCTCCATTCCTCCATTCCTCCAATTCTCCTATTCTCTCCCCTCACCCATACATATCTTCATCACTCACTCCCTCCATATTACCCTGGAATTTCATTACCTTACCTTTTATTTTGCTTTTCACCACTCCCGACAATCATGAGCTCCCTCGCTCTGCGAAGGTTCGCATCTTCACGGGTGAGTCCCGAAAGCACCCTCTACCCCTCCACTATAGTCCGATGCCATGTGACAAAAACTAATCCAAGCGCCACGGCATGTAGACTTTGCAAACAGCAAGGTTGCAAGCCCGTTCGTTCCACGCAACTAGATCAGCCGGTAGGCACCCTTTCAATTGCAGTTTTGATTAGATTTCCAATATTTCTCTCTCGCTATTGCCGAAATTCCTAGGTTTCACAAAATCGGTTTTCTAATAAGGTTTCTTGATAATAGCAAAAATATTTAGCTCCGAGCCGCTTCGTGCTAAAGAAGCTCCCCCCCATGTTTCCTCCAAATATCCCGTCGTGGTATGTTCTCGGTAGCTTGTTTCTCTGGTTCTACAGGTTTCTGTTTCTTCTTTTCTTCTAAATTCTTGTTAGGATCATGAATATGATGCTATTGTTGTAGGGGCTGGTGGCGCCGGTCTTCGTGCAGCTTTCGGGCTTGCAGAGGCAGGATTTAATACTGCTTGTATATCCAAGCTCTTCCCTACTAGATCACATACTGTTGCTGCTCAGGGTGGCATCAATGCCGCACTTGGGAACATGCACCCGGATGATTGGAGATGGCATATGTACGATACAGTGAAAGGATCAGATTGGCTTGGTGATCAGGATGCTATTCATTATATGACCAGAGAAGCCCCGGCCTCTGTTATTGAGCTGGAAAACTATGGATGTCCTTTTGTGAGTTTCTTGTCTAAATATACGGCCATCCTTATCCGTGAAAGCTAATTGGAGCGATAGTCGAGAACGGAAGATGGAAAGATATACCAGCGTGCGTTCGGTGGACAATCACAGAAGTATGGAAAGGGGGGTCAAGCATATAGGTGCTGTGCTGCTGCAGACAGGTAATGATTTCTTCTCCGGTTTTTCTATAGTCTCGTCGATAAATGTCTCTAACTAATGCCTATAGAACCGGTCATGCCCTCCTACATACCCTATACGGACAATCACTAAGACACAATACAAAGTATTTCATCGAATACTTCGCGATGGACCTCTTAATGGAAGACGGCGAGTGCGTAGGTGTCATCGCCTACAACCAGGAGGATGGCACCCTCCATAGGTTCCGGGCCCATAAGACAGTCTTAGCTACCGGTGGCTATGGACGTACATACTTTTCCTGCACCTCCGCTCACACATGTACTGGCGACGGTATGGCAATGGTGGCTCGTGCTGGACTGCCAAACCAGGATCTAGAATTCGTTCAATTCCATCCAACCGGGATCTATGGCGCCGGGTGCTTGATTACCGAAGGATCCCGGGGCGAGGGAGGGTATCTGTTGAATTCTGAGGGCGAGAGATTCATGGAGAGATATGCCCCAACTGCGAAGGACCTCGCCAGTCGAGATGTGGTCTCTAGAAGCATGACTCTGGAAATTAGAAATGGCAGAGGTGTTGGTCCTGATAAAGACCATATATACCTTCAACTGAGTCATTTGCCAGCGGAGGTTCTCCATGAACGTCTCCCTGGTATTTCGGAGACCGCGGCCATCTTCTCTGGTGTTGATGTCACCAAGTCACCCATTCCGGTGCTGCCCACTGTCCATTATAATATGGGCGGCATCCCCACCCGCTACACCGGTGAGGTTTTAACTATTGACGAGAACGGTAACGACAAAGTTGTTCCAGGCCTTTTCGCCGCCGGCGAGGCAGCCTGTGTTTCAGTCCACGGTGCCAACCGACTTGGAGCAAATTCACTCCTTGATCTTGTTGTTTTTGGCCGTGCCGTTGCTCACACCATCCGCGACGCCCTGACCCCAGGAACCCCACTAAAGCCAGTATCTGCCGACATCGGTGCCGCCTCTATTGCCAACTTAGACAAGATTCGCAACTCGAACGGTTCTAAGAGCACCGCTCAGATTAGACTTGACATGCAAAAGACTATGCAGGCCGATGTTTCGGTCTTCAGGACACAGGCAAGCTTGGACGAGGGTGTTGAAAAGATTCAAAAGGTCGACGCCAGCTATCATAATTTAGGAATTAAAGACCGAAGCATGATCTGGAACTCTGACCTCGTTGAGGCGCTCGAGCTTGACAATCTTCTGACGTGTGCTACTCAAACCGCGCACGCGGCCGCTGCTAGAAAGGAGTCCCGTGGAGCACACGCAAGGGAAGATTACACTGAACGCGATGATAAGAACTGGATGAAACATACACTGTCGTGGCAGAAGGAGCAACGCGGCAAGGTTGACTTGAAATACCGTGCGGTCGTTGGAAATACCCTAGATGAGAGTACGCTCTCCCCCTCTTTACACCTGATTGAATCTTGCTAATTACGTCACAGAGGAGTGTGCGGCGGTCCCACCTTTCAAGCGTGTGTACTAAACTAAACCAAAATCAGATTCAAATCAAAAAATGCAGCTAGGGCGGAGAAATGTCAACGGTGTTTCCAGTAGATGGTTGAGTTCAACTGTAGTTTTTCATTTCCTTTCATTTATTGATCACTTTTCTTTTGGCTCTTCGATTGGGATTGGGATTGTATTGTAGATAACGGAATAAAATACGATTAATCGGACACGGGAGGATTTTGTTTTTTTCCTTCTGGTGACGATCCTTTTTCGAGCGAGAATATATGCTCGGAGGGGATGAGATATTTCATCGATGATACCCTTGGTTCTGTGTAATGGTAGATTCTGCTTTTGCGCTCTATAGTAGTCCTGAGCAGGAGCGGATACCAATATTCTGTTGACTTTCTTTTTCCGTTTACGTGCACCCCGCCTAGAAATCACGATCCCAGAGTTCGTTCGGGCTAAATTACCCCATCAGTAGAACCCAGAGCATACAGCAATCCCGGTAGCCTCCATCCAACACGAGTCACAATAAAATAGGTGCGGCAACGATATCCAAACCCACAGCAGTACAGCAAACAAAGAAATCCCAGGGAACCAAGGAATTATAAGTACCAGCAAAATCCAAGAGATATGAAGGCACTTTCTGTCTCACTAAACGGCTCACACGCTCCTCACACGAAACGTGTAAATTAGTCGGGAGATTTTGGGGTTTCTTCCTTTCCTCCTCCTCCTCCTCCTCCTCGGGAGGGAGAGATATATACCCTTCACTTCGTTAGGGAAAAACCGGATACTATTACCGTATATCATTGCAACAAACGGGCTTTAGCCCGTTGGGGATATCGATTTCAATTGCCTACTCTGGTCTATGGTTTGATGCGAGCGTGTAAATTTGGCGAGTCGTAGCCAGGAAGAGGTATTATACAGTAGTTTGTCGGGTGAACAAACTGGGTTGGTCAGTCGGTTGAAACCCGAGTGATATCGCATGTATCATACAACTATACATCTGATAGGTATAGTACACATACTGTATCGGGGAACATTTATCTCCAAACATTCGTACTATACATTACGGGCACCAAGGCCACCCACAAAAGGTGTCTGGTTCCACAGGGACACCATATTAAATTCCTTGACCCCATTCCCTGCCCACAGCTATGATTAGGAAATGGGAGAAGAGAAAAAAGCTTCTCAAAAAAAGGGGTGAACAATCCACTTTTCATCATTGGAATAGGTATAGAAGGAAATGAAAGGAGTAATATAAACCCTACAGGCCAACCGAACAGCCGAACCAAGTATACAGGCAAGGCGCAAAATGAAAAAATGAAAAAATGAAGAGTGGAAAAAAAAGCCCAATATTGCCACCTAACTCCAGCCAGCCAGCCAGCCAGACCGCATCCCATCCCCCCAAAGCAAACCAATCAATCGATCATCAAAGCCAAGCCAGATAACTAGCGCCAGCGAGCAGAGAAGGGCAGCACAGAGTAGAGTAGACATTAAGAATATAACTCCCCACCCCTACCAGAGAAAAAAAGCCTAAAATCACCTTCTAGAAGGGCCACCAGGGACCATCGTTCCCATCCTCCCTCCGCCAGAACTCATACTCTGGCGAACGATCGCTTCAGCTGCCGCCGCAGCGGCGAGCCTCTCCTTTTGTCTATTGCGGTCTTTAAGGTACGACGCAGCCTCTGGCCTCATACGTAGGATTCGTAAAATCATATCATCGTTGGGCTCAGCTTGGGCCTCCCTGCGTTTCTCTTCCTTTGCCTTCCGCATGGTGCCTAAGTTTCTACTCATTAGAACGGATTTCGTGCGCTTCGCACCTGGGACACCGAGGAAACCGCCAAAGCTTGCGGGTGCAGGGTTATTCTTTTCTATCAGCTTCTGGCGGGCCTGCTGTTGACGGGCCGCGGAAGCGTTGGCCATGCGCTCCGATGTGCGGATTAGGTTGTCGGTTGATTCGAAGTAGAAGAAGTTTAGGGATTGGAGTTCGTGGTATTTAGGGGATTTAAGGACGTCTATAGGGACACCGGTTGCCTCGCCGGTATGTTCGTCCACGGCATGGAAGAAGTCGAACATGAGCTTTGTCGCTTTAGCTTTTGCCTTTATATGATCGCTCGGGGGGTGGGGGATTTACCTGTAACCATTTGAAGACAGTCTCGGTCTCTTGCGGGGATAACTGCTTTTGTTGAGATGGCTTATCTGAAAGGGTGGGCACAAGCAGGCCTTCAATAGTAACCAAAACCTCTTTCCACAGCTTAGACATTACCAATGTCAGGGCAGCATTAGTCAGTGTTTGATTCAAGATTGCAAAATTCTCATTGAAATAATCTGTCAGTGGGACAACGGCTGCCGCAATCTCCGCCTCAGTTACTCCTTGTCCGCTAGTTGACGGTGGGCGATTTCCACCCAACCCTGTACGACTAAATAAGCTGGAGACCGCTGATATGCTATATCCCTTGGAAAGTACACTCTTCAGAGCAGAGCGCGAAAGACAGTGATGAATATACGCAGACAACTAGCAACTTTGTCAGGCCAAATGTGTTCCAAACCAAAAGGACTTCCTACCTTATCTGTAATCTGTCGTGTCATGTCCCTCTCAGTTCTCTTCAGTGTCCTGAACGCTCTCCCAAAGTAAAACTGAATGTCATCTCGTTCACCTTCCATACTAACTCTCAGCAGAAGTCTACCTTGAGTATCCAGATCTAGCCAGTATTCCTTTGGCAAGAAATCCCCGAAGTTAGATGGGTCCAGCTTAATACTAGTTCTCCCAACACAGTCATGGTCTCCGACAGTATCCCAATCCCAAACCGTCGCTGTTAGCCAGATCTGTCCCTGTGTAGTAATATCCACTGTCTCTTCCCATCTCGGATTGAGGTTGCTGTATATAACTCTAGTTTTTGCCAATCGCTTCTGATATTCGTCACCCAAAACTACATAAGGATCGCTGAAGCCATTAATATCCATGGCTTTCAGGTCCTCAGCCTCCACGATCTTGATGGTGAAAACATAATTACTGGATTTCTTCCTTTGTTGAGTAACGGGTGGAGCGTGTCTCGCAAGGGTTGCTGCAACCCCGTCGACATCTATAGTGTGCTCCAACTTATCAAGTTGTTGAAGGGCGAATTCAATATTATTGAGTTTTGTACAAGACTAGGAGCCATTAGGATTGGATGCTTGCAATATTACGGGGTTGAGAGTAGATATACCTCTGGAGCAAATTGGAATGGTTCAATTTTATCCTTATTACTCCACGCGTCTCGCGCCATAGCCATCCATCTTTGCTGCCTTGTCTGGCGCGCTGCGGCTTCCTGCTCCGGAGTTTGTTTATCCATTTCAAAGGTAAACAGCTTTTCTAATACTTCGCAGTATCTGGCAATTCCACTGCCAAGGGTCTTCGCTAAAGCCGTCACGAATTTCCCATACTGAACTTCGTCCTTCCATTCAAGCTTCTTGATGTAATCGATCGTCTGATTCAGCGAGCGGAAAATGTCCACCACAGACATTGTGTGACGCTCATCGTCTGTCGGCTCGCGCCCTTGCTCCTCACGAATCCTTATAATGAAGTCATCGTGCTTGATAGCCTCATCAACCCAGCCGATCACTTTGGCATCAGTGTTCTTAATCCAACGCCACACAAAGTCTGCTAGAAAATCTTCAAGGTGAATTGGGAATTTGTTTTTGGGAAACGCATCCCCATAGATTCGGCGTATCTCCGATAACTCCCTATAAAGATCAAATCCGTCTTCAATTTCCACCTCCTGGTTCTTTTCTTGGTACGCCTGCATAATCTCAAGGACTACATCTCGTGCAACAGCAGCATATTCTGGAAACACAATCTCAACAAATATCATCATCGGATCCACGGACCTAGTCAGATGGGTTCCCATGTCAGAATGGTAACTATAAAAATAATAATAAAAACGCACAAAATATCGATAGGCGAAGATCAACAAGAACATACCCCATAATAGGTTCTTTAAAGCGTTTGCTAATTTTCTCCGCTAGTTTGATAATCTTCTGAGTCAATTCTACCAGGTGAAATGGATCCAACTCGTTTCTATCCTGAGGTAGCTCGCTGACAATCTCCTTGAGGACCTCGGACGCCCTACTCCGCAGCCCTTCTTTTAATTGCTCAATGTAGCTTTCCAAGTTGCCCGATGTGAATAACGGGTCCTCGTATATGTGCTCGTTTAGGATATACATAACCCGCCCAACGGGCTTAGACTTTGGGTCAAATGCATGTTGGAGAAGATCATAGAGATCCCTGAGGAGGTTATCATGGATAGATGACAATATCTGGCGATAGAGGTTTTGATCCGCTATCGTCCAAGTTCGCCAATCAAAATCGGTGGCTCCTTTAGCATATAACCAAGCGGCATCCAAAGTAACAAGATCGATGTCTTGATCCTGATAAAACTTTCGGACAGCATCCAAGAACAAGATTGATCTAGAAAACTGCGGAATGCGCCAGCGTGCACAACATTCACTCAAAAGATCTAAGGAGCCCTTCGAAAGAAGCACTGTAGGATCAGCTCCTGGAATGTCCATCGGAAGAGCATCAGGGTCCCGAAGGTCATACGAAAGGCATTTCTCAACCACGTGGCGAAAATAGACTCGAGAGTCCGGCGGAATATAGGTATACGGCTTATCAAGCGTGTCATCAGCAGCAGGAGAGGATACATCGAAATTTCCCATGTCGACTGGGTGGTCAAAGCCGTAGATAGAAGAGGATGCGTCCGACGATGTGGATGAGCGCGAAAGATCATGATAAGGGTATGCACTACTTTGTTGCAAAGACTGTGGCCGAGCCGTAATCGGGCTCGGACCGGAAGTCGTTTTCGCGAGCTCTGAAGGATTCGATTGTACAATTCCGAGCATGATCTGGGAGAGAGCTGGTGTCTCTAATTTCCGCCACGCTTCCCATGCTTCATCCGTATCAAAATCGTCACTCCGCAGTGTCCGTCTAGTATTGCCGAGACTTAAGTTATTACTATATGCCTTCATATCCATGAGGGCTGCCTTCTCCGTCCATGTGGACCTGTTCGCGTTAATATCTTGCTGGCATGTCTGCAGAGATACACCAAAAGTCCTAGCTACCACCTTCACCAAGGGCATTTCATTGACATTGTAGCTCAGGGGTGCCGGGGGGGCCGAGACCATCGCTGTGGAAGTCCGCCGGGTCTCCTCTGCCAGATTCTGATCATGCTGAAGCAGCTTGGATTCCAGAGTTGCTAATTGTGACGCCAATTCTGGATAGCTCCCGATCCAATCCTTATCCTTAATGACGCTGTACATAAGCCTCACGAATAGTGCTACATGACGGTCGGATAGCCATTTCCATGAATCATCTTGCTTAACCTTCTGCAATTCCTTAGTAGCCGAAGAGTAAAAGATCAAGACCAAGTCCTCAGCTCGTCGAGACTTTGCTACTCCCTCGTAGAAACGAGGCTCCCTGAAGGCAGCGTAGAAGGCTCCAAATGTTCGCTTCACAGCGGCATCTTTGTATTCAGCACCAGGTTCCCTTCCCATAACCACACCCTCTAGCCTTGGCTGAAGTGCAGGTAGAAACCCTTTAGGAAACTTGTTACCCTTCGAGCCTCGGCTCGTGTGGCTAGAGAAATCTCGCATCAACTCATGGAAGCTAGTCGACGAGCGATGGATTTGTGGCGGGGGGGGAGCGGGGACCTGCCGCCTAGGACGAGGCTGGAGGAGGTAGGCCAGGTAAGCGCAGCGAAGGGCATAGGTGTAAGCATCGTCAGCGGTCACCAGGACTGATCGCCTCGAGCGTTGTGAACCACCAAGACCTGTTCGACGCTGGCGGTGGGACATCGGGGAGGTAATGAGGTAGCGCGGGGGAAAGTGTTGTTAATGATAGCAGATGATGGCAGAAAGGGATAATGTAGCGCGTTAGCAATCGTCACAGGGCACTGCTTCTTCTAGTTGGACGGGTTCGGTAGGGTTGACGTTGCGTCGATATCCGACCTCGTACAAGGCGGAGGGGTTGAGGCGCAAGGGCAGCGGAACCACCACAACCACAAAAAGCAACACTAAACCGACCACCACCACCAAGGGAAAGAAGACACCAACTCGGGCGGAAATGATAGCAATCGAGAGACACAGTAACTGTACGGTATCTCGGGGGAGAGCGTGGGGCGTCAAAGCAAACTAGTATCAAAAACAAACCAAACCAAACCAAACCGCGTCAGGCAGACTGGACTATTGGACTATGATGCAGGAATGGGGCAGCAGGACAGGGCAAGGGGTGGCTGTTGGTTCAAAGCAGGAGCCGTGGGAGAGACCTGATGACCCTCTCGCCTTCAATCTCGGCCGTTGCAAAGGGCACAAACAAGACAAGGGAGCACCAGATATTGAATTAGTGGAAAAAGTAGGAATAACGTGATGATCAGGGACAAGTGGTGCTGTTATTTCGGGGGATAGCGGGTGCGGTACCGTGCGACGTTGGAACCCTTCATCTAGCCAGTGTTGCTCTCACCAAATTTAACTACGCTCCCATCTTTCGTCGTCGTGGCTGTTGTTGTTATAAATTCTATGGTCAGCTTCTGCAGCCGCTGGATATTTGCAACCTGGCGAAAAAAAAAGCGAAACCCGTGAAATCACAGAGCCTATCCCGAAATTGTTGCAATCCAGCAACTGAGAACCTCCGTATAGGACGGTACGGTAGATTTGATAGATTCATTTAGAGGGGCCATCAAGTCCAACAAGAGAGTTTGTTCGCCTAAATTGTCTTATTATACTCGGACAGTTGGTTGTATGGGTGTCATGCCTCTGGAGAAAGAATGGCAGTGCTAGTGCTTGAAGATGAAAAGAGTATGATACAGCATTGCAAATGCTGTATGAGCATCATTGTATACAAGTATAGTACAGTGCTCGAGCACATACAGCAATGTACAGCACCGGTGCGGTACGGAGACTAATTCACACTCCATGCAGAAGGCCTACCGGCTTTTGCGTGGGAATGACAGGTGTGGAGAATTCAAAAGGGTTGAGGGACGGATTCTCTCCTCCGTTCTTTTTTCAGCTCCCAGCCGTGAAGCAGCTAACTATATGAATCCAGATATCCACACCAAACCGGTAACTTGACTTACCCTCCGACTTTGTTGGCATTGAAGGCTTGACCAAAGGCTAGCCATGTCATTCTGGCCGACCAATTCGTCTATGTGCTCAACATGATCTCCAACCGCAGCACCAAAGCTAACGAAAATTAGCGATTACCATACAACTCTGATATCGTATCCTACCGTAGCTAGTTCTGTGTCGCCCACTCAGCGAGCAGCTGTTGCCTGGACAGGCAGCTTATTTTTGAATCCTCCTGACTGGTTACATCAATACGGTAGCAGTGCACGGTACGAGACCGCTACAAGCACGTTAGCTGACCTCAAACGCCTCAGCATTCCTATTCTGAAAAGGAAGGAAAAAGGAAAAAGGAAACGCCAGAACCACAAGTTAATGTCCTGGATGTCGTGAGGTTAAATACCTTGGTGTTATCAGGGCCTCGGCAACCTGCCACTCAAAAATGGTGGAACCTTGACCCAAGATACAATACGGTAGCTGGAGGGGTGGGGGGGACAGAGGGAATGTTGGCTTGTATCACAAGAAATGGAAACACAAGTGAAAAACTAGACCGAAAGACTTTCTTCCCCAGACGTCAATGCTGAGACGGTTTCAAGAAAGGGGGGGGAAGGGAAAGAAAAGAAAGAAAAAAAGAGTATCAGCATTGTGACTTATTATGGTGGACTTCCCTATCTTCCTTTCCATCTCCAACGACACAGCTTCTATCACTATGGCACAATAAGCGGCTCGTGGCTCGCAAGAGAAGGAGTACCGGTAATTTGTATGGTTTTAGCACAGCACTAGATACGACCAACTGTCAGCCACCTAACGACGAGAATCGCTGCCATATGATACAAGCAGCAAAAGTCCCGATTTGCTGCTTCAAAGTTCCGCCCCCTTCACCTCTACCCCCTTCCGTTCCTTCTTTTTCGGACCTTACGAACCTTCTGACCAGTCTTCTACGCCTTCCCCCAACCCTCACCCATATCTCACAGGC